>RQOL01000718.1:3256902-3393311 GCA_013076295.1 Sanderia malayensis
AGGGAGTAGTCGTTGTGAAATTCTGTAGAAAATGTGTGAAATAAAATGGAGAAAATAAAAGTGTCTTCCATGAGTGTTTCACGGTAAAGCTAAACGAACGAGTATTGAAGATCGGGTTCTTCAACACATGGTCCACCGAGCCGGATAGCTTAAACCGTGGAAGAAAATTGTTTTAGAATGGAAGGAGTGGAAAAATTAAAGAAAATTCGACGTTCACACAGAACTGTTGCTACGAAATTAGTCAACAAGGTCAACGATGCCTTGGCCAGAAATGAGGATAATGAAGAAGGGATTGATCCCAAAGTATTGAAACAGTACAAGATGCAATTGAGTGAAAAGAAGATTGATTTAAAAGATTGCGATCGGGAAATTCTAGATTTGATGGCTGAGGAGGCAGACAACGACGCCCTTGACCAGGAAATGGAGGACACGAGCGATTATCGAGAGAAAATAACACAAGCAATAATTGCAGTCGACGAAATTTTGGAAGGACTCAAGTCACCGGACCTTCTCCATTTGTCAAGGCCAAGTAGAAGCAGCTCCCAAGAGAGTTTGGTATCTACTAGTTCTTCAAGATCGGCCCCGAATGAAAGAAAAATAAAAGTAAATCTGCCGAAGCTCGAATTGAAGAAATTTGAAGGCAAGATCTACGAGTGGCAGGAATTCTGGGACGGGTATGCTAGCGCTATTCACGAGAATGAACAGCTCGCATCCGTGGATAAATTCAAATACCTAAAAAGTCTTCTTGAGGAGCCAGCAAGAGGAGTAATAAAAGGAATACCCATCACAGAAGCCAATTATGAATTAGCTGTGACTCTCTTGAAATATATGCGCCTTATAATGTTCTATAAAATTGTTCACAATGAGATTGACATGAAACTTCCTTCATACGTTATGGAACAAAGAAAGGCTACAAGAAGCAGCGGAACAAATTCCAATTTACAACCAAGATTAGACTGTTATAAATTTTCCTTTTTTACAAGAACAATCAAAGAATGGAACATGCTTCCACCTGACCTTAAATGTCAGAACACGTTTAGTATATTTAAAGTAGCTTTAAGAAGACATTTAAAATTAGATTAAAATTTATTTATTTATTTATTTATTCATTTATTTATTTATTATTTTAATTCATCAGTGTGATACCCATTGCGGGTTTTACTGATTATAGAGATAGATAGATAGATAGATAAAAGAGATACGCCAAACCCAGCATCATTCAACGTGAGCACATCAACCAAATGATAAATATTCAACCAGTGTTCAGCGAAAGAAATGTTACGAAGCTGCGACTGCTTTACGACAAAGTCGAAACTCATTTCCGCGGACTAGAGGCTCAAGAGGTTGATCAGACATCGTATTCTAGCATCGTGGTGCCTGTGATTTTGGATAAAATTCCAGAAAATGTCCGATACAACATGATCAGATCAAGTAGCTCTGATCACTTGGAGTGGAATATGAAGGAAATGCTGACCGCTTTGGAAAGGGAATTGGTGATTCGCGAAAGTCATACCTCGCCATTTAAGAGCAGCCAGGGAACCGGAAGTCAGCAAGAGAGAGGATGGTTACGGCCTAAGCGAGAACAAGGACTTGAAGGTACAGCAAATGCGCTGCTGGCAACGAAGAATTTCAAAAAGAAGTGTGTGTTTTGCCTGGAAGAAGATCATGTCCCAGAGGATTGCCAAAAGGTGAAGGACATTTCTGAAAGAAAAAGTATCCTTATAAAATTTGCTAGATGCTTTAATTGTTTAAATTCTGGACATCGGTCCTTTCAATGTCATTCAAAAACATCTTGTAAATCTTGCCAGGGAAAACATCATGCAGCTATATGCTTTAAGCTTAAGCCTAAGCCAATAAGCGCGCCTGCCAGCGGAGAAGAGTCGGAAACTCCTCTCAACCCTGCAGCTAACGCATGGGTGGGTTGCACAGGATCCGGTGAAAGAGTTGCCTTGCAAACAGCCTTGGCCAGCGTGAATGGGAACAGAGAAAGTCGTGTGAGAGTGCTATTTGATAGTGGTAGTCACAAATCATTTATCTGGGCAAAGGCTGTTGATAGGCTAGGATTAAGGCCCATGAGGAGAGAGAGTTTGTCAGTCAGAGCATTTGGAAGCGGTGAGACAGATGTGAAGATGAGAGATGTGGTCAAGATAGCCTTAGCCCCGCTGGGCCAAGGGAAGAGTGTTAGTGTTGAATGTTTTGTAGTTGATGATATCTCTTGTATTGCAAATGAACACCTAGAAGTAGTGAAGAAAGATTTTTCCCATTTGAATAAAATATGGTTCTCAGATGTTTCTAGGAATGAAGAAGTTTTGACCGTAGACGTTCTGATTGGAGCAGATGAACTTTGGAGCTTCCAAGATGGGGAGATCATACGAGGGGGCCTTATGAGCCTGTTGCTGTAAAGACATCATTGGGCCGGGTGCTGTCTGGACCATTGAAAGGTAACAAATTGAATTCTTCTGAGATAACAAATGTTAATTTCGTGCCTTCAACACCCAGCAGTAGTAATGAAGGTATAAATGAGTGTGTGCATAAATTGTGGGACTTAGACACGCTTGGGATAAGAGAACAAGCAGATGTTCATGAAAGGGTTATTGATGATATAACATTCTCAGGAGAACGATATTCAGTAGGGTTACCCTGGAAGATGGGGCACAGACCCTTGCCATCAAATTATGGAAATAGCATTGTTAGATTGAATTCACAGGTTAAGAAATTCAAGAAAGACCCTGACATTTTTAAAAAGTGTAATGATATTATTGATGAGCAAGTGAAATTGGGAATTATTGAGCAAGTCTCAGAAATGGATCAAGCAAACAAAATCCATTATCTACCTAGTCAGACAGTTGTCAGAGATGATGCTGAGACAACAAAAGTAAGGATCGTTTTTGATGCATCCTCCAAGGATAAAAATTCAGGAGTTTCTCTAAACGATTGTCTGCACATTGGGCCATCACTAACTCCTCTAATTTTTGAAATGCTTCTAAGGTTTAGAGGATATAGTGTACCACTGGTCGGTGACATTGAAAAAGCTTTCCTCAACATTGAAGTTGATCCAAAAGATCGAGATTGCCTTAGGTTTCTTTGGAAAACTAATTTGGAGGGAGACGATTCTGACATAATGATATTTCGATTCAATAGAGTGGTATTTGGAGTGAACTCATCACCATTTCTACTCAATGCAGTGCTAAGAAACCACATAGAAACTTATGAGCATTGTGATCCTGAATTTGTAATGAAAATGAAAGAGTCATTCTATGTTGATGATATGATATCAGGAGCCAACAATAGGAAGGAAGCATTTGATCTCTACTTAAAGGCAAAGGGGAGAATGAAAGAAGGTGGGTTCAGATTAAGAAAATGGAAGACCAGTGATGTTGAATTGTCTCAGAAAATAAAGGAGAGTGAGGGAATGAATGAATGCCAACCAGGTCAAGCAGGTGGAGAAGAGATGTCTTATGCTAAGGAGATGTTAGGTGTAGAGAAAGCGTCGGATAGCAAGACAAAAGTTTTGGGACTGATTTGGGATAGTTGCAAGGACAACTTGGAGTTTAAGTTAAGTAAGGTAAGCAATGCAAGCAATGAACAGCCCACAAAGAGAGGAATTTTAAGTACTCTAGGAACCATATTTGATCCATTGGGTATAATCAGTCCGATTTCGGTTATAGTGAAGGTTTTATTTCAGGAATTGTGCATGAGTAAATTGAGTTGGGATGATGCTGTACCAAGAGAGAAGGCTGCAATTTGGGACTCATGGTTAGAGGACCTCAGCCAGGTCAATACTGTAACCTTATCAAGATGTATTTTTGATTTGAATAAGGGGGAGATTTTAAGATGCCACCTCCATGGTTTTGGAGACGCTAGCAAAAAGGCATACTGTGCTGTGGTCTACATGGTATATGAAACTTCAACAGGAACATATACTACCTTGCTATGTTCAAAGACAAGAGTGGCTCCCCTAAAAGAATTAACAATACCAAGGCTAGAGCTATTATCTGCAAGGATTTTAGCTGTATTAATGGATACAGTCTGCACAGCATTGAAGTCTCATATTAAGATAGACAGTAAGCATTATTGGCTTGACAGTACAACTGCTCTTTACTGGATTTTCCATAAAGGGCAGTGGAAGCAATGGGTACAGTTCAGAGTGAGTGAAATACTGAAATTATCTGAAATGAAAGATTGGAGTCATGTGGGTGGTACAGAAAATCCTGCTGACATAGGCTCAAGGGGTATTATGGCCAGCCAGTTGAAGGATAATGAATTATGGTTTCAAGGGCCAGAGTGGCTAAAAAAGGGAGAAGATCAGTGGCCCAAAAAGCTTGAAATAAGTGAATCAGAAGAGGTGGGAAAAGAGAAAAAGAAAGTGAATGTCATGGTAGTATCAACAAATGTGCAGACAGGCATTGGACAGATTGTGGATATTGATAGGTATAGCACACTTAATAGATTGCTTAGAATCACTGCCTGGGTTAAACGAGTTGTTGCAAACCTAAAAGGTAAGATAAACAAGGGTGAAGTTAAATCTGGCAATCTTAGTGCATCAGAATTCAAGGAAGCTGAAAAGCTGTGGATAAGAGATGTTCAGGCCTTGTTTAAAGCAGACAAAGATTTTAAGACAACAGCCAAGCAGCTAAGTGTTGTTGAAGTGGAAGGAATCCTTGTATGTAAGGGTAGACTTGAAAATGCAAGTTTGGATCTCAGTTCAAGGTATCCAGCACTGATCTCTAAAGAACATAGATTCACAGAGCTACTAGTTTTGGATTGCCATGAAAGAGTACAACACTGCGGTGTTAGAGCCACACTTGCAGAGATGAGATCAAGATTCTGGGTTCCAAGGGGTAGGCAAGTAGTTAAAAAGTTGCTGAAGAAATGTCTTATCTGTAGGAGACAAGAAGGATTAGCTTTCAGGAATCCACCTACAGCTGCACTTCCAGAATTTAGAGTGTCAGAAGCACCCCCCTTCTCTTACGTAGGGGTTGATTTTGCAGGACCGCTGTTCGTCAAGGAGAAACAAGGGAAGATGTCGAAGGTGTATATCTGTTTGTTTTCCTGTTGTTTGACTAGGGCTTTACACCTGGAAATTGTTAATGATTTAACTGCAGTTTCATTTTTGAATTGCTTGAGACGGTTTTGTGCCCGAAGGGGTACACCAAGCATCATTAACTCGGATAACGCAAAGACTTTCAAGTCTATTGCATCGTTCTTGAAGAAAATGGGCACTGATGAGGGAGTTACTGGAAGTCTAGGCTATAGAGGAATTGAATGGAAATTCAATCTAGCTGTTAGCCCGTGGCAAGGAGGCCATTTTGAGAGAATGGTTCGTTCCGTAAAGCGATGTCTACGGAAGGTACTTGGTAATGCCAGGGTAAATCTCGATGAATTGACAACTGTGTTGACCGAAGTAGAGAACAACTTGAATTCTCGTCCTCTTACTTTTGAATACGATGAGTTAGAGGAACAAGTTCTAACTCCATCACATTTGCTTGTGGGACGCAGGCTTTCGTCCTTGTCTGAAGGTATTGAGTTGAAATCAAATATTAATGATGATGACATTAATAACAGCTTGAATAAGCGCTTTTTATACCTTAGCAGGAAACTTGATCACTTTTGGAACAGGTGGCGTAAAGAGTACTTGATAGATCTTCGTGAAGCTCATAGAGTATCGGATAAAGGTCCAGCAGTGATCAGTGAAGGCGATGTGGTATTGGTACACGAGGAAAAAGTGAAGAGAGGCATGTGGAAGATGGCAGTGGTGGAGAAATTGATTTTCGGCAAAGATAACCAGGTAAGAGGTGCAACCATCAAAAGAGTTGCAAAAGGTAAAGGTAAGCCAGAGATTATTGATAGGCCGATTCAAAGGTTATTTCCTTTAGAATGTGTTAAGTACACAGGAGGTAGACATGAATGCATGAATGGAGATAAGGGAGATGCAAGGAAGAATGGAGATGAAGGAGAGAGCCAGAAGGTCGTGGATGTCGGATGCAAGGCGGCTGTGAATGATGCCCACGGGGGGAACAGGCCACGCAGAGCAGCAGCGCAAGACGCGCGCGCAAAGACACGCCTCATGCTTGATTCAGAATGAATCAAGGAGGGGGGAGTGTGCAAAGTTCACTTAGTGCGCCCGCGCATGCACGCCGGAGCATGACGTCATTTCGTGGCATGATTGATTATGTTAATTTATTATTGGTATTGTGATTGGTATTTTTGTGATTTAAATAAATAATGTAATTCTTGTCATCACTTGGTGATGAGAAACAGATTTCCGTGTTGCAAGATAGGGAGTAGTCGTTGTGAAATTCTGTAGAAAATGTGTGAAATAAAATGGAGAAAATAAAAGTGTCTTCCATGAGTGTTTCACGGTAAAGCTAAACGAACGAGTATTGAAGATCGGGTTCTTCAACAAAATTGTTGAATCTAGTTCAAATTGTTCAACCTAGTTCAAGTTGTGGAACTTAGTTCAAATTGTTGAATCTAGTTCAAATTGTTGAACCTAGTTCAAAATGTGGAACCTAGTTCAAATTGTGGAACCTTGTTCAAAATGTGGAACCTAGTTCAAGTTGTGGAACCTAGTTCAGATTGTTGAACCTAGTTCAAAATGTGGAACCTAGTTCAAATTGTGGAACCTAGTTCAAAATGTGGAACCTGGTTCAAAATGTGGAACCTAGTTCAAGTTGTGGAACCTAGTTCAAATTGTCGAATCTAGTTCAAATTGTTGAACCTAGTTCAAAATGTGGAACCTAGTTCAAGTTGTGGAACCTAGTTCAAATTGTTCACCCTAGTTCACATTTTTGAACCTAGTTCAATATTGTTGACCATTGTTCAATATGGTTGAAGGTAGTTCAATATGGCTGAACCTAGTTCAATATGGCTGCACTTTGGTCATTGTTGTTAGTATTTCAAAGTTTTCGTATATTGAGGTTCATGAAGGATCAATGTAACTTACGCACTCTAAAATTATAAAGTCATGTACAGAAGTTTTTGCTAATCTTTAAACCTGTGCTGTTGTAAGGTAGAAGCCAATGGCACAATCACTCAAAACCTTTCTCTTTGTACGGTACACACTTTTAAAATGTGTAATTCGCAAGCAATGATGCTGATCTAAGTTCAATTAATTTTTAATATATTTTGGGGGACATGGACATGCCCAAAATCCTCAAATTAGAATTGTTCGTAACGTAATTAACATCAATAACAAGAAATATAAGGAAGGGCCTTGTCTATGTTCAGAGGATACCAAACAATAACTACTGAAATATTCAATTGTCAAGCAATATTTTGGCACACGCAACAAATTTAGCTGGTTCACATATGATACTATTTGCATGATAGCATTTCTTATGAATATGAATATTATTGACAACGTTTAATGCAGTTCACCACAATATCAGAGTACATTCGATAAGCAATTGGGATTACACTATTATACGCAGGGTTATGGAATGTAAATTGAGTAAACAAACTGCATAGCAAATATGGAGGCGATGAGGTCAAGATAAGAATATATAGGTCTCTAAGGAAGAAAGTACAGTCAACTCTGTCTAATTCGAACTCTATGGGGGAATCCAATTTTGTTCCAATTACAGAAAGTTCGAATTATACGAGTTTTCATGAAGTGCCATATTTTATCCCTAGTTACGCGTGCGTATATTTTTCACTCCCCGCGTGTGGTTTATAATCAATGTTTTATAGAGGTTTAATGCGCAACATTAAATTTCGGTGGCCATTTCCTCTGCCAAATGTCACTGGGAGTTTTTTAACTTTTCGACAAAAACTGCTAATCGAGCTCAGTCTTTTTCTATTTGGCAAAATTATTGAAACATTTTGAGCTTAGTGGCTGCTCGGCATGTGGCAATGGCCCCCCGGGGAAGATAGGGTTTCGCCTTTTTTTGGCGAAATCTTATTGGAACCGGGTAATTTTTAGCGATTGTTTAATAAAAATTTTCCACATCTTTTATATTTTACTTACATTTAATTATTTGAAGAATTGTAAGGCTTCAAGTGCCAATTGTAACACTTGGCACTTGAAACCCCACAGTTACAACTTCATTTCAAGAAGTCTTTGATGCTTTATGGGCGTTAGGAGTGCATCATTGTTGTCAGGAAACCTGAATTTTTATGCTTCCTAAGTAATCTGTGGATGACACAGTAGGTATTTAATCAAATTGCTCACGGGAATGTTTTAAGAGCGCATGCGTTTATGAAGAAATGTTCAAGCATTGTGTCGAAAAACCCTGTCCAATCATTATAATGTTCTCATGGTGATTTCAATGTGAATCATTTTGTATTGCAAATTTTAGCTCAGGTGAGAATTATTGCCAAATATGGTGCTATACCAAAATCTAAAACGCTGTCTAATTTATTATATCATACCTCATGGTGAAACAATTACATTGCAAGTTTCTGGCTGGCTGTTACAGACAAGGTAGATATGAAAAACTTCCGATATAACATCAATAAATTGGCAACACACAAGATCCAAAACAGCTTCTGATGAAGTCCAAATAAAAAAGAATTAGATTCGAGTGGCACACCTTAATCCGCATAAATATCACGCATGAATTTCTTTGCTTCACCATAGCACACGCTTGCATTTGGTGAAGGTTACCCTCCTGTGAATATGTTCAACCAACCATATGAAGACAAATGCCTTCTTTATGTTATCCTTACTATTGTTGAACACTGGCCATTGTTGTATGAAAATTGTTTCGATCTAGAAATATCAGTTTAAAAGTTACACAGCATGTTCCTATTTGAGTTTTTAACGTACAGTATTACGTATTATGTCATAGATACTTCTGCGCAGTAGCCTATATATGGCACAGCGGATACATGCCCAACTTTAGGGTATTGTAACCTAGACTCATTATATTACGTCTAGTGCCTCGTTCGCAAGTTGCTCAACACAAGGGACTTACGAGAGATCGGATTAATTTTGTTCCCTGCAGCTTTATGGGACAATTGGTTCAAATCAAATAGCTGAAAATGTCATTCACAAGGGGTCGAATCCTATTATTTAGGACCTTTTGATCAGTTTGAGACCATTCCCAGCATTCTAGCATAAGTATTTCAAAAGTTGGCCCCAGGCGAGCTTTTACTCCAAGTGAAATACATTACCTGGTTTTCGGTCATTTTGGCTCGTTTTGGGTCATTCCGCGCTTTAGTAAGTACGGTTTTACCCGAATCAGCGCTCACAGGACAAGTCAAAACTAACCCTGGGTTAGTTTAACATGGGATAGTTTATGTAGTGTAAATAGGGCTTGCTATTAGTCATCTATCGTTACGTTCCACATACATGCGTCATGCCACATTTGAAATTGGCTGGCAAAGAAAATGATTCTGTTATCAAATTAATATGCTCTTGACATACGACAAAAGCGAGCTAACATCTCAACCCTTGAACTACTTCACTGTTCGGTGAAAGTTTAGTCGCAACCTAACAAGAAAATCCTTGAAAGAATTAAGAATACTTTTAGATTACCTGGCAGATCTATTGCATAGAACTCATTGTCAGTAGCCACAGATTGAAAAATTATTTCTCAATTGACATTGGTTTGGGCTGCAAATGTAATAAGCAACGCAAAGGTAATATAGAATATACAAAAGTGTGGTGTCTGAACATAAAACCACTCATGATTAGGGGGGCACCACAAGAACATTAAATCTGAAGAAGGGCAAATTTTTATCCATGAAAGGGGCATGCTTTAAGGTGTGCATAAGAGTGGAGGCACATACTCCCAAGTCCCCTAACTTCTATGTCATTGCTTTGCTGGCTTTTATTTGATGCAATGAAAAAATGAAAATTCTTCTAAAACAGCTTAACAAATTAACCAAAGCAGAAAAAGAGTGCCAATTCAGTATAAATATCTGGCTTTAAATTATGATGGAACAAAGCTGATTATTGGTTTTAAACGACAGCAGCATACTTTTAAAATGTTAACAGTTAGTTTGTATTCTATTTTGTCAAATCTTGTTTGGGTCTTTCGTCAAGAAAATGGAAAGTTTTCTGCAAACTTATTCTGCTCTGCAGAGGAGTATTTGACAGAATTGAATTGCAGAAATTTTGTCTGTGCCACGGAAGTAGTTGTGCTCCACCAAGAATTGTCACAGGTTGTAAAACATAGCTGTGCCAGTCAATATACTTTACTCAGAAAATGTGCAAAATAACTCTGGTTGACCCAGTTAAAAATTTATCTGAACTTACCTATATTACAGGAAGATGGTTCTTAGATTATGGTCTAACTAAGCCATTTTGTAGTCCTATGAAAAATAAAGTAGGAATGGTGTTAAAAATGATTGAGGAAGAAAGCTGAACATTTGCCCTGTCTGACTCGAGAAAAAGCAATTTATGGTCTTGTCCTTTATTTCACTACCTATGTTTTGTTCGGTTAATTTTTGTATTATTAAAAACTAGCTTGTTTATATCTTTATATTTCTTTATATTTTTGGAGAAATGCAAGGCTGTTCTTATAGGAATAATGAATATTTTTACAACTATTTCAAGTTTCTACTTTTTGTGGGCAATTTGTCTAATGAATGGTTGCATAAAAATTGGTCTTGACCATCTGCCTTAGAGGTACAAAATAAACTTTATGATGTCTCTGTTAATATTATTTTGCAATTAGTTCAAGAATTTTATTCTTAACATTCAGAAATCAAATAACGAGTATAAAATTTATTAAAATAAATAGCGAGTATTTAATTTAATAAATAAATGTTTACGTCTTTTGAGCTATGAATATTTCTTGGCCCATTTCTTTTCATCTTTGGGGTTTTTACTGCCTGCCTTGTTATTGTTTCTGATTAAAAATTGATTGAATTGGTTCTGATTGGAACTGGATTGGATTGACTCAAGAACTTTACTCGTTAGCACTACTGTGATGATAATTCTCTCTATTAATCCTATGGGTTTGCATCGAAAATTTGATTTTTAGGGGGCTGGCCTGGCACTGGCTTGGCTCGAAAACAGTTTCGGTTCTCCCAGTCAGTGTCCTAGGCAACTATATCTAGAAATGATGTTGTAACCTATTTTGTTTTAATCCGTTTTCTATCAACCTAAATTATAAAACTATTTGATTGTTGCTGAATTGCAAAAAAAAAATTAAAAATATTACCTACTCAATAAGTTTATGGTTCCTACCAGGTGAGGTGCATACTCCACTCTTACTGAGGCAATCATCATGAGAGACTTCTCGGCTGTAAAGCTAACATAACATCCAATGATCTTTTTCATTGTAAATGTTTTTATTATTATTTTTACTTTCCAATTCTTTTCAAAGTGGATACTTTTGATTGAGTAAATTTCAAGCTAAATTCAGCTTCATAACAATTCTTCAGCATTATTTCATACTTTCGTATAAATAAATTCCACATATATTGTTTATGCATGACAGAGGTAACAGGACGTTCGGTTGTTGATTACGTTCCAAAACACCAACCTCGAACCCAGGGCCCTTCTAGCTTCGCTGACATGGCCCTGGTACCTAGACTCACTACATTGCGTCCCTGTGCCTCGCTCGTTTTCACTCGCTCGTTTTCACTCGCTCCTTGTGTTGAGCGAGTTGCGAGCGAAGCACAGGGACGTAATGTAATGAGTCTACCTGGTACCTACCTCCAGATTTGTTGGGAATTTATTCCATGTAATTATGCAAAAACATACATGAAGTTAAAATATCAGGGTAATTATAACATAATTAGCGTCGCTCGTGCCTCCACGCCATTTTGTTTCGTCTACAATTTAGTTTTCTCTGTGACAATTTTGGAATTATTTGGGATTAATGTTTGTCAGAGAGTCCTTTTTTTAATTCCTGAATTCCTCCGGGCATATTGCTGTGCGAATATTTTATAAAACATCAAAACACACGGAAATTGTGATTATATCGGCTTTATCCGATTTCAATCGTAATTTTGGAGCAACAGATGCATGTAAATTCACATAATTAAAAATAACATTCCAAATTGAAGATTAGACCAGAGAGAATATTTATCAAAAGTGTTTGAAACTTAATTTCATAAATTGACAAAGCAAACTTTCATTTTGGAGGAGTAAAACAATTATTTATGTTGAGCAAAATTGGCCTTCACCTATGCCCCCGAACTATTTGTTTTCAGACGTGTAAAAAGCAAAATAACGCCTGAATTAAACGTAAAATTTATATATAGCTTTAAACTTGATATTACTAATCATTTTCAAAACATTAAGCCTCAAAATTAACAACAAATCAGTCCGAAAATCATACGTTTTTGCTGGGCCTAGGCGCTGCAGACAGGCCGAAGTAAATTTGAAAATATCTCGGATTGAAAAAAAGAAATGAAGCTATCACCTGTTTATAATTTTCTCCTGTCATCATCGAAAGGTTTTTAAAATTCTTGTTAGGGATTTACTCGTGAAGCATAGTACATAACAACAATGCAGGGTCACGTTTTCTCTCACATTGTCGGCACATTTTCCCTTGTTTTCCTTGCCTTTCTTGAAAATTAATTTTTGAAATTCCCCGGGTCACTAACTTATGCAATTTCTATTGTTAATTGGTTAGCCAATCACAGTCCATTATTGCGAGGTAGGTACCAGGGCCATGTCAGCGAAGCTGGAAGGGCCCTGGGTTCGAGGTTGCCAAAACACTGCTAAGATGTCGAGAATGCTTTTCTAACCTGTTCCCATCCAGGTCTGGTTTCACATTCAGATTCGCAGACCCAGTTTCATATTCAAAGCGGAAGTATCCTCCCATTCAGGTTCGGATTCGAGAAAAGGCACGTGTTTCGATGTCATTCAGTTCAATTTGATTTTTAAAGGCTTGACACATGAAATTCATTGAATTGCTTAAAGTTTATTCCAAGAATGTTCAACATTGTTACTTCCCCAATTACATTACATATCTTTTAACCATTCTGCGTACATACATTTTTCATTTCTCAAAGCAGCCTAAAAGTTTCGGAGCTATATATGGACTGATGTGAAAATAACCCGTATTTAATTTCATTTTACAAAACGATGCATGCAAAGCGACTGAAAAAAGCAATGGAATAAAATGCTTGTAAATTTTGATAAAGACACAAAGTAAAACCATGCAATGAAATCAATCAATTGAAATTCAATATGAAAATATTTATTTGCAAACAACTATGATCTTGTAGCTTGGAATTTTCTAAGGAATGCATCCTTATTTTACACTGTTAATTTTTATTTACATCTGCAATGCAAGATAAAAGAAAAAATAATTAAAACCCTCTCATGCCCAGCAGGTCCCAGTAGAAGTAAAAATCATGAAAAACTCAATTTGATTAAAACTGGCAGAAACTCGGTGGAAAGCACAAATTTGGGGCGCGGAATTCGAATATGAAACTTACTTTTTGAAATTTTCATGTTTTCGAGGAATGAAACGGGGCAAAAGGGGGCAATATGCCATTTTTCACACTCGTTCAATTTGCATCACATTTGGTGGAAAGTACAATTTTGGTGCGCTGAATTTGAATATGAAACTTACTTTTTGAAATGTTCATGTTTTGGGGAAATAAAACGGGGTAAAAGGGGGCAATATGCCATTTTTCAAACTCGTTCAATTTGCATCAAACTTAGTGGAAAGTACAATTTTGGTGCGCTGAATTTGAATATGAAACTTACTTTTTGAAATTTTCATGTTTTGGAGGAATAAAACGGGGTAAAAGGGGGCAATATGCCATTTTTCAAACTCGTTCAATTTGCATCAAACTTGGTGGAAAGTACAAATTTGGTGCGCTGAATTTGAATAGGAAACTTACTTTTCGAAAGTTTCATGTTTTAGGGGAATAAAACGGGGTAAAAGGGGGCAATATGCCATTTTTAAAACTCGTTCAATTTGCATCAAACTTGCTGGAAAGTACAATTTTGGTGCGCTGAATTTGAATATGAAACTTACTTTTCGAAATTTTCATGTTTTGGGGGAATAAAATGGGGGTAAAAGGGGGCAATATGTGTAACACTTCTGCCCGGCAAATCCGTTACATTTAGTACACAAGTCAATGATTACACAATGTAGCTCTCCTTGTCTTTATGTTCTTACCAAAAATAACAAAATCGTACACGAATATATAAGTAAACACAATAATAGAATGTTCAGTTCGACTGGCGCATTCAACCAGACTGGTTTTATTTGACGGGGGTCTCTTCAGAGTTTCTATCAGATCACATATGCCATTCTTCAAACTCGTTCAATTTGCATCAAATTTGGTGGAAAGTACAATTTTGGTGCGCTGAATTTGAATATGAAACTTACTTTTTGAAATTTTCATGTTTCGGAGGAATAAAACGGGGTAAAAGGGAGCAATATGCCATTTTTCAAACTCGTTCAACTTGCATCAAACTCGGTGGAAAGTACAATTTTGGTGCGCTGAATTTGAATATGAAACTTACTTTTCGAAATTTTCATGTTTTGGGGGAATAAAATGGGGGTAAAAGGGGGCAATATGTGTAACACTTCTGCCCGGCAAATCCGTTACATTTAGTACACAAGTCAATGATTACACAATGTAGCTCTCCTTGTCTTTATGTTCTTACCAAAAATAACAAAATCGTACACGAATATATAAGTAAACAAAATAATAGAATGTTCAGTTCGACTGGCGCATTCAACCAGACTGGTTTTATTTGACGGGGGTCTCTTCAGAGTTTCTATCAGATCACATATGCCATTCTTCAAACTCGTTCAATTTGCATCAAACTTGGTGGAAAGTACAATTTTGGTGCGCTGAATTTGAATATGAAACTTACTTTTTGAAATTTTCATGTTTTGGAGGAATAAAACGGGGTAAAAGGGGGCAATATGCCATTTTTCAAACTCGTTCAATTTGCATCAAACTTGGTGGAAAGTACAATTTTGCTGCGCTGAATTTGAATATGAAACTTACTTTTCGAAAGTTTCATGTTTTGGGCGAATAAAACGGAGTATAAGGGGGGCAAAATGCCATTTTTCAAAGTTCAATTTGCATCAAACTTGGTGGAAAGTACAATATTGGTGCGCTGAATTTGAATATGAAACTTACTTTTTGAAATTTTCTTGTTTTGGGGGAATAAAACGGGGTATAAGGGGGCAATATGCCATTTTTCAAACTCGTTCAATTTGCATCAAACTCGGTGGAAAGTACAATTTTGGTGCCCTGAATTTGAATATGAAACTTACTTTTTGAAATTTTCATGTTTTGGGGGAATAAAACAGGGTATAAGGGGGCAATATGCCATTTTTAAAACTCGTTCAATTTGCATCAAACTTGCTGGAAAGTACAATTTTGGTGCGCTGAATTTGAATATGAAACTTACTTTTCGAAATTTTCATGTTTTGGGGGAATAAAATGGGGGTAAAAGGGGGCAATATGTGTAACACTTCTGCCCGGCAAATCCGTTACATTTAGTACACAAGTCAATGATTACACAATGTAGCTCTCCTTGTCTTTATGTTCTTACCAAAAATAACAAAATCGTACACGAATATATAAGTAAACACAATAATAGAATGTTCAGTTCGACTGGCGCATTCAACCAGAGTGGTTTTATTTGACGGGGGTCTCTTCAGAGTTTCTATCAGATCACATATGCCATTTTTCAAACTCGTTCAATTTGCATCAAACTTGGTGGAAAGTACAATTTTGGTGCGCTGAATTTGAATATGAAACTTACTTTTTGAAATTTTCTTGTTTTGGGGGAATAAAACGGGGTATAAGGGGGCAATATGCCATTTTTCAAACTCGTTCAATTTGCATCAAGCTTGGTGGAAAGTACAATTTTGGTGCGCTGAATTTGAATATGAAACTTACTTTTTGAAATTTTCATGTTTTGGAGGAATAAAACGGGGTAAAAGGGAGCAATATGCCATTTTTCAAACTCGTTCAACTTGCATCAAACTTGGTGGAAAGTACAATTTTGGTGCGCTGAATTTGAATATGAAACTTACTTTTCGAAAGTTTCATGTTTTGGGCGAATAAAACGGAGTATAAGGGGGGGCAAAATGCCATTTTTCAAAGTTCAATTTGCATCAAACTTGGTGGAAAGTACAATATTGGTGCGCTGAATTTGAATATGAAACTTACTTTTTGAAATTTTCTTGTTTTGGGGGAATAAAACGGGGTATAAGGGGGCAATATGCCATTTTTCAAACTCGTTCAATTTGCATCAAACTCGGTGGAAAGTACAATTTTGGTGCGCTGAATTTGAATATGAAACTTACTTTTCGAAATTTTCATGTTTTGGGGGAATAAAATGGGGGTAAAAGGGGGCAATATGTGTAACACTTCTGCCCGGCAAATCCGTTACATTTAGTACACAAGTCAATGATTACACAATGTAGCTCTCCTTGTCTTTATGTTCTTACCAAAAATAACAAAATCGTACACGAATATATAAGTAAACACAATAATAGAATGTTCAGTTCGACTGGCGCATTCAACCAGACTGGTTTTATTTGACGGGGGTCTCTTCAGAGTTTCTATCAGATCACATATGCCATTCTTCAAACTCGTTCAATTTGCATCAAACTTGGTGGAAAGTACAATTTTGGTGCGCTGAATTTGAATATGAAACTTACTTTTTGAAATTTTCATGTTTTGGAGGAATAAAACGGGGTAAAAGGGGGCAATATGCCATTTTTCAAACTCGTTCAATTTGCATCAAACTTGGTGGAAAGTACAATTTTGCTGCGCTGAATTTGAATATGAAACTTACTTTTCGAAAGTTTCATGTTTTGGGCGAATAAAACGGAGTATAAGGGGGGCAAAATGCCATTTTTCAAAGTTCAATTTGCATCAAACTTGGTGGAAAGTACAATATTGGTGCGCTGAATTTGAATATGAAACTTACTTTTTGAAATTTTCTTGTTTTGGGGGAATAAAACGGGGTATAAGGGGGCAATATGCCATTTTTCAAACTCGTTCAATTTGCATCAAACTCGGTGGAAAGTACAATTTTGGTGCCCTGAATTTGAATATGAAACTTACTTTTTGAAATTTTCATGTTTTGGGGGAATAAAACAGGGTATAAGGGGGCAATATGCCATTTTTAAAACTCGTTCAATTTGCATCAAACTTGCTGGAAAGTACAATTTTGGTGCGCTGAATTTGAATATGAAACTTACTTTTCGAAATTTTCATGTTTTGGGGGAATAAAATGGGGGTAAAATGGGGCAATATGTGTAACACTTCTGCCCGGCAAATCCGTTACATTTAGTACACAAGTCAATGATTACACAATGTAGCTCTCCTTGTCTTTATGTTCTTACCAAAAATAACAAAATCGTACACGAATATATAAGTAAACACAATAATAGAATGTTCAGTTCGACTGGCGCATTCAACCAGAGTGGTTTTATTTGACGGGGGTCTCTTCAGAGTTTCTATCAGATCACATATGCCATTCTTCAAACTCGTTCAATTTGCATCAAACTTGGTGGAAAGTACAATTTTGGTGCGCTGAATTTGAATATGAAACTTACTTTCTGAAATTTTCATGTTTTGGAGGAATAAAACGGGGTAAAAGGGGGCAATATGCCATTTTTCAAAGTTCAATTTGCATCAAACTTGGTGGAAAGTACAATTTTGGTGCGCTGAATTTGAATATGAAACTTACTTTTTGAAATTTTCATGTTTTCGAGGAATAAAACGGAGTATAAGGGGGGCAATATGCCATTTTTCAAACTCGTTCAATTTGCATCAAACTTGGTGGAAAGTACAATTTTGGTGCGCTGAATTTGAATATGAAACTTACTTTTTGAAAGTTTCATGTTTTGGAGGAATAAAACGGGGTAAAAGGGGACAATATGCCATTTTTCAAACTCGTCGAATTTGCATCAAACTTGGTGGAAAGTACAATTTTGGTGCCCTGAATTTGAATATGAAACTTACTTTTCAAAATTTTCATGTTTTGGGGGAACAAAATGAGGTATAAGAGGGAATATGCCATTTTTCACACTCGTTCAATTTGCATCAAACTTGGTGGAAAGTACAATTTTGGTGCGCTGAATTTGAATATGAAACTTACTTTTTGAAATGTTCATGTTTTGGGGGAATAAAACGGGGTATAAGGGGGCAATATGCCATTTTTCAAACTCGTCGAATTTGCATCAAACTTGGTGGAAAGTACAATTTTGGTGCCCTGAATTTGAATATGAAACTTACTTTTCAAAATTTTCAGGTTTTGGGGGAACAAAATGGGGTATAAGAGGGAATATGCCATTTTTCACACTCGTTCAATTTGCATCAAACTTGGTGGAAAGTACAATTTTGGTGCGCTGAATTTGAATATGAAACTTACTTTTTGAAATGTTCATGTTTTGGGGGAATAAAACGGGGTATAAGGGGGCAATATGCCCTTTTTCAAACTCGTTCAATTTGCATCAAACTTGGTGGAAAGTCCAATTTTGGTGCGCTGAATTTGAATATGAAGCTTACTTTTCGAAATTTTCATATTTTGGGGAAACAAAATGAGGTACAAGGGGGCGATATGCCATTTTTCACACTCGTTCAATTTGCATCAAACTTGGTGGAAAGTACAATTTTGGTGCGCTGAATTTGAATATGAAACTTACTTTTCGAAAATTTCATGTTTTGGGGGAATAAAACGGAGTATAAGGGGGGCAATTTGCCATTTTTCAAAGTTCAATTTGCATCAAACTTGGTGGGAAGTACAATTTTGGTGCGCTCAATTTGAATATGAAACTTACTTTTTGAAATTCTCATGTTTTGGAGGAATAAAACGGGGTAAAAGGGGGCAATATGCCATTTTTCAAACTCGTTCAATTTGCATCAAACTTGGTGGAAAGTACAATTTTGGTGCGCTGAATTTGAATATGAAACTTATTTTTTTAAATTTTCATGTTTTGGGGGAATAAAACGGGGTAAAAGGGGGCAATATGCCATTTTTCAAACTCGTTCAATTTGCATCAAACTTGGTGGAAAGTACAATATTGGTGCGCTGAATTTGAATATGAAACTTACTTTTTGAAATTTTCTTGTTTTGGGGGAATAAAACGGGGTATAAGGGGGCAATATGCCATTTTTCAAACTCGTTCAATTTGCATCAAACTTGGTGGAAAGTACAATTTTGGTGCGCTGAATTTGAATATGAAACATGGTTTTTGAAATTTTCATGTTTTGGAGGAATAAAACGGGGTATAAGGGGGCAATATGCCATTTTTCAAACTCGTTCAATTTGCATCAAACTTGGTGGAAAGTACAATTTTGGTGCCCTGAATTTGAATATGAAACTTACTTTTTGAAATTTTCATGTTTTGGGGGAATAAAACGGGGTATAAGGGGGCAATATGCCATTTTTCAAACTCGTTCAATTTGCATCAAATTTAGTGGAAAGTACAATTTTGGTGCGCTGAATTTGAATATGAAACTTACTTTTTGAAATTTTCATGCTTTGGAGGAATAAAACGGGGTAAAAGGGGGCAATATGCCATTTTTCACACTCGTTCAATTTGCATCAAACTTGGTGGAAAGTACAATTTTGGTGCGCTGAATTTGAATATGAAACTTACTTTTCAAAATTTTCATGTTTTGGAGGAATAAAACGGAGTATAAGGGGGGCAATATGCCATTTTTCAAACTCGTTCAATTTGCATCAAACTGGGTGGAAAGTACAATTTTGGTGCGCTGAATTTGAATATGAAACTTATTTTTTTAAATTTTCATGTTTTGGGGGAATAAAACGGGGTAAAAGGGGGCAATATGCCATTTTTCAAACTCGTTCAATTTGCATCAAACTTGGTGGAAAGTACAATTTTGGTGCGCTGAATTTGAATATGAAACTTACTTTTTGAAAATTTCATGTTTTCGAGGAATAAAACGGAGTATAAGGGGGGAATATGCCATTTTTCAAACTCGTTCAATTTGCATCAAACTTGGTGGAAAGTACAATTTTGGTGCGCTGAATTTGAATATGAAACTTACTTTTTGAAAGTTTCATGTTTTGGAGGAATAAAACGGGGTAAAAGGGGACAATATGCCATTTTTCAAACTCGTCGAATTTGCATCAAACTTGGTGGAAAGTACAATTTTGATGCCCTGAATTTGAATATGAAACTTACTTTTCAAAATTTTCATGTTTTGGGGGAACAAAATGGGGTATAAGAGGGAATATGCCATTTTTCACACTCGTTCAATTTGCATCAAACTTGGTGGAAAGTACAATTTTGGTGCGCTGAATTTGAATATGAAACTTACTTTTTGAAATGTTCATGTTTTGGGGGAATAAAACGGGGTATAAGGGGGCAATATGCCCTTTTTCAAACTCGTTCAATTTGCATCAAACTTGGTGGAAAGTCCAATTTTGGTGCGCTGAATTTGAATATGAAACTTACTTTTCGAAAATTTTATGTTTTGGGGGAATAAAACGGAGTATAAGGGGGGCAATATGCCATTTTTCAAAGTTCAATTTGCATCAAACTTGGTGGGAAGTACAATTTTGGTGCGCTGAATTTGAATATGAAACTTACTTTTTGAAATTCTCATGTTTTGGAGGAATAAAACGGGGTAAAAGGGGGCAATATGCCATTTTTCAAACTCGTTCAATTTGCATCAAACTTGGTGGAAAGTACAATTTTGGTGCGCTGAATTTGAATATGAAACTTACTTTTTTAAATTTCCATGTTTTGGGGGAATAAAACGGGCTTTAAGGGGGCAATATGCCATTTTTCAAACTCGTTCAATTTGCATCAAACTTGGTCGAAAGAACAATTTTGGTGCGCTGAATTTGAATATGAAACTTACTTTTCAAAATTTTCATGTTTTGGAGGAATAAAACGGAGTATAAGGGGGGCAATATGCCATTTTTCAAACTCGTTCAATTTGCATCAAACTGGGTGGAAAGTACAATTTTGGTGCGCTGAATTTGAATATGAAACTTATTTTTTTAAATTTTCATGTTTTGGGGGAATAAAACGGGGTAAAAGGGGGCAATATGCCATTTTTCAAACTCGTTCAATTTGCATCAAACTTGGTGGAAAGTACAATTTTGGTGCGCTGAATTTGAATATGAAACTTACTTTTTGAAATTTTCATGTTTTCGAGGAATAAAACGGAGTAGAAGGGGGGAATATGCCATTTTTCAAACTCGTTCAATTTGCATCAAACTTGGTGGAAAGTACAATTTTGGTGCGCTGAATTTGAATATGAAACTTACTTTTTGAAAGTTTCATGTTTTGGAGGAATAAAACGGGGTAAAAGGGGACAATATGCCATTTTTCAAACTCGTCGAATTTGCATCAAACTTGGTGGAAAGTACAATTTTGGTGCCCTGAATTTGAATATGAAACTTACTTTTCAAAATTTTCATGTTTTGGGGGAACAAAATGGGGTATAAGAGGGAATATGCCATTTTTCACACTCGTTCAATTTGCATCAAACTTGGTGGAAAGTACAATTTTGGTGCGCGGAATTTGAATATGAAACTTACTTTTTGAAATGTTCATGTTTTGGGGGAATAAAACGGGGTATAAGGGGGCAATATGCCCTTTTTCAAACTCGTTCAATTTGCATCAAACTTGGTGGAAAGTCCAATTTTGGTGCGCTGAATTTGAATATGAAACTTACTTTTCGAAAATTTTATGTTTTGGGGGAATAAAACGGAGTATAAGGGGGGCAATATGCCATTTTTCAAAGTTCAATTTGCATCAAACTTGGTGGGAAGTACAATTTTGGTGCGCTGAATTTGAATATGAAACTTACTTTTTGAAATTCTCATGTTTTGGAGGAATAAAACGGGGTAAAAGGGGGCAATATGCCATTTTTCAAACTCGTTCAATTTGCATCAAACTTGGTGGAAAGTACAATTTTGGTGCGCTGAATTTGAATATGAAACTTACTTTTTTAAATTTCCATGTTTTGGGGGAATAAAACGGGCTTTAAGGGGGCAATATGCCATTTTTCAAACTCGTTCAATTTGCATCAAACTTGGTCGAAAGAACAATTTTGGTGCGCTGAATTTAAATATGAAACTTACTTTTTGAAATTTTCATGTTGTCGAGGAATAAAACGGGGTAAAAGGCGAGTAGAAGTTGTTCAAGTTTACTCCCATTTTTGACACCCTGAACTGCAAAATTTTCAAAAATGACCTCGATATTCATAATCAGCGCCATTAAACTGTACCTTTTGATGATTTTCATTAAATTCTGACAACTTTAGTTTTTTTCGATAACATGCTCCCATTTTTGACTCGCGCATGGGCAAGCGAGTAGAAGTTGTTCAAGTTCACTCCCATTTGTGACACCCTGAACTGTAAAATTTTCAAAAATGACCCCGATATTCATAATCAGAGCCCTCAAACTTTACTTTCTGGTGATTTTCATCAATTTCTGACAACTTTAGTTTTTTTCGATAACATGCTCCAATTTTTGACTCGCGCATGGGCAAGGGAGTAGAAGTTGTTCAAGTTTACTCCCATTTTTGACACCCTGAACTGCAAAATTTTCAAAAATGACCTCGATATTCATAATCAGCGCCATTAACCTGTACCTTTTGATGATTTTCATCAAATTCTGACAGCTTTAGTTTTTTCCGATAACATGCTCCCATTTTTGACTCGCGCATGGGCAAGCGAGAAGAAGTTGTTCAAGTTCACTCCCATTTGTGACACCCTAAACTGTAAAATTTTCAAAAATGACCCCGATATTCATAATCAGAGCGGTCAAACTGTACTTTCTGGTGATTTTCATCAATTTCTGACAACTTTAGTTTTTTTCGATAACATGCTCCCATTTTTGACTCGCGCATGGGCAAACGAGTAGAAGTTGTTGAAGTTTACTCCCATTTTTGACACCCTGAACTGCAAAATTTTCAAAAATGACCTCGATATTCCTAATCAGCGCCATTAAACTGTACCTTTTGATGATTTTCATCAAATGCTGACAACTTTAGTTTTTTTCGATAACATGCTCCCATTTTTGACTCGCGCATGGGCAAGCGAGTAGAAGTTGTTCAAGTTCACTCCCATTTGTGACACCCTAAACTGTAAAATTTTCAAAAATGATCCCGATATTCATAATCAGAGCCCTCAAACTGTACTTTTTGGTGATTGTCATCAATTTCTGACAACTTTAGTTTTTTTCGATAACATGCTCCCATTTTTGACTCGCGCATGGGCAAGTGAGTAGAAGTTGTTCAATTTTACTCCTATTTTATACACCCTAAAGTGCAAAAATTTTAAAAATGACCTCGATATTCATAATCAGCGTCCTTAAACTGTACTGTTTGGTGATTTTCATCAATTTCTGACAACTTTAGTTATTTTTCGATAACATGCTCCCATTTTTGACTTGCCCATGGGCAAGCGAGCAGATGTTGTTCACGTTTACTCCCATTTTTGACACCCTAAGATGCAAAATTTTCAAAAATGACCCCGATATTCATAATCAGCGCCATTAAACTGTACTTTTTGGTGACTTTCATCAATTTCTGACAACTTTAGTTTTTTTCGATAGCATGCTCCCATTTTTGACTCGCGCATGGGCAAGCGAGCAGATGTTGTTCACGTTTACTCCCATTTTTCACACCCCAAACTGCAAAATTTTCAAAAATGACCTCGATATTCATAATTAGCGCCATTAAACTGTACCTTTTGATGATTTTCATCAAATTCTGACAACTTTAGTTTTATTCGATAACATACTCCCATTTTTGACTCGCGCATGGGCAAGCGAGTAGAAGTTGTTCAAGTTCACTCCCATTTGTGACACCCTAAACTGTAAAATTTTCAAAAATGACCCCGATATTCATAATCAGAGCCCTCAAACTGTACTTTCTGGTGATTTTCATCAATTTCTGACAACTTTAGTTTTTTTCGATAACATGCTCCCATTTTTGACTCGCGCATGGGCAAGCGAGTAGAAGTTGTTGAAGTTTACTCCCATTTTTGACACCCTAAACTGCAAATTTTTCAAAAATGACCTCGATATTCATAATAAGCGCCATTAAACTGTACTTTTTGGTGGTTTTCATCAAATTCTGACAACTTTAGCTGTTTTCAAAAACATGCTCCCATTTTTGACTCGCGCATGGGCAAGCGAGTAGAAGTTGTTCAAGTTTACTCCCAATTTTGACACCCTAAGCTGCAAAATTTTCAAAAATGACATCGATATTCATAATCAGCGCCCTTAAACTGTACTTTTTGGTGATTGTCATCAATTTCTGACAACTTTAGTATTTTTCAATAACATGCTCCCATTTTTGACTCGCGCATGGGCAAGCGAGCAGATGTTGTTCACGTTTACTCCCATTTTTCACACCCCAAACTGCAAAATTTTCAAAAATGACCTCGATATTTATAATTAGCGCTATTAAACTGCACTTTTTGGTGATTTTCATCAATTTCTGACAACTTTAGTTTTTTTCGATAACATGGTCCCATTTTTGACTCGCGCATGGGCAAGCGAGTAGATTCTGTTCAAGTTTACTCCTATTTTTGACACCCAAAACTGCAAAATTTTCAAAAATGACCTCGATATTCATAGTCAGCGCCCGGAAAATGTACTTTTTGGTGATTTTCATCAATTTCTGACAACTTTAGTTTTTTTCGATAACATGGTGAAACAACAAACAACATGACGTACCATGCTAGATGCTGGGCACGCTATGGCATGGCGGGACCACGTCCACGACGAGCACGATCACTCACGGAGCGGAGACGGGGAGCATTTTTGACTCGTTGTTGGAAGCACCAGGTGAAAAGAAGAAAGTTTTCTAGCTGTAGCTGTATGCTTATGCAACTAATACAACAATTATAGTACAGTACATCCTCGATTATCCGAACCTCGATTATCCGAACGCCAAAAGCTTTTACTAAATCAGTTTTTTGCAAACCAACTCTCGATAACCAAATAAAATATTCGTTGTTTTTTTATTTTTGGCCTTGATCAAAGTCAAATCCAACGAAAACATCAAATTAACACATCAGTTTTTGGCGTATCCGAACGGCCCAGCAAAAAATTTAGTTCAACTTGTTCGGATAATCGAGGATGTACTGTATTTCATTTTTGTTTTGGAAAATAAAAGTTTTTTAACTTTGATGAAACAAGATCGAAAATTGAAGTCAAAATGTTTGCTTGAGTGGTCTCAAAACAAATGTTTTTTGAATCTGCTGCGTTCAATCCTGAAAATTTACTTTAATTGCATTGAGATTGAGATATTGACTTTAATTTGATATTATTTTCTTAACTTTCTGGATAATACAGTGAAATAAAAGCCATCTGCCGCGAGTCACCTCAAGGTTCCTTTGATTTGATTTACTCTGTTCTGTTCTGTTTACGTTCACAGGACAGGGCTCTGTTTTCTTCACTTTTCACAACTTTATGCTTCCTTCGCTTCCGCTGCGACAACTGTTTCAAATATTTGTGTGGCTTTCCAAAATTTGACAGCATGTTTATATCCATTTCCGTGTCCAACAATAACTTAAATTTAGTTTTATGAGCTGGTTTTTAATAATTTGATATTATTTTCTCAACTTTCTGGATAATACAGTGAAATAAAAGCCATCTGTCGCGAGTCACCTCAAGGTTCCTTTGATTTACTCTGTTCTGTTCTGTTCACAGGACGACAGGGCTCTGCTCTGTTTTCTTCACTTTTCACAACATTACGCTTCCTTCGCTCCCGCTGCGATTCATTGTTTCAAATATTTGTGTGGCTTTCCAAAATTTGACAGCCTATTTATATCCATTTCCGTGTCCAACAATACCTTAAATTTAGTTTTATGAGCTGGTTTTTAATAAAATAAACCAAGAACTACATGACATCGTAAATAGTGGGTTTAAAAAATCTTGAATAATACCCCAACTGACAAAATGCAATTTAAAACAAAGCGTATATTCCCACAAAATATAAAGAAACGGCTCTTTACATATAAAACTTAACTTATTTGCCATAAACTGTATTTCTCTAATTTCATAATCTTCAAATTCATTTCATAAATTTATTATGAAATGAATTTATGAAATGTATTTCATGAAAAGATTCGTAAAATTGTGTTGTGTTGTTAAATCAGTCATAGTTTTACGGTTTTCGGTTTCGGATCCAGCAAAACCTATTTTCCGATTTCTCGTCGGTTGGTTAGGCTTGTCGGCCAATCAGCCAGTCGGAATTCTCCGAAAACCCACCTCCCTCTGGCCTTTGATATCTGGCACCAAGCTATTCTAAACACAGTAGTGATGAAAAATGTAATTTCAACATAGAGATAGGATATAAGATAATCTAGAGTGCTAACGGCCGATACTCCCTCTGTATAGCGGGTGAAGCAAAAATTTCTAGCCAGCCACCCTCCAGCAAAATGGCGGACAAAACTCCACAGCTAGAACTTCACATTTTGAAGTCAAAGTACATTGATACTTTCAATTAAGAACCTCAAAGAAACATTCTAATCTTTAAAACATTATGTTATATTCATTATACTGAAAGTTCATGGTTGTTTTTACAATATTATTACAATTTACAAACTTTAATGCAATTTCCAAATCAAAGTCCAATTTTTGACAATTTTTTTGAAACAACATCCTCTCGTCATGGCTATCAAACACGCCAATCTGCAAATAAACAACTTTCTTTCCCTATAATACGAACGAACTACAAAAAGCGATTCTTTACATATAATGGTATAAAAATTTGGAATAATATACCCCTTCAAATAAGAGAACAAAAAAGCAAAAACCTGTTTTGCAAATATTTCAAAAAATCGTTATTACATAAAAATGATGAACCTTCTTGAAATGAAAAACAAGTGTTTCACCCATGCCTCCCTTTTCCCATTTCATCCCCCTCCTTTATTTTCCTTTTTAATATTATATTATATTATTATATTAACTTTTCATTTAAATTTCCCTTCTTTTTTAGAAAATTCTTTTTTTCAAATTCTGTAATAAAATATATAACTAAAAAAAAAATATATATAACCGCACTTTATATTGTAGCTTTGCTGTTTGCTCTACATTGTATTATGTATGCGTAATGTACTAACTCACTCAAGTATATGCTCTAAATAGGGCGCTGAGCTCGAAAACCGTTTCGGTTCTTTCAGCGTCCTAAGCAACTTTCTTGATTAACCTTTATGTAAATTAACAAGTAGCTTATATATCATAAAAAGTATCAGTATTTAAATTGTAAGTTGTTGCTGAATTATATGAATTTGAATTTGAATTTGAATTTGCAATGGCACGAATTGTTAGGCCTAGATATCTCTTGGAGGGTGAATTCTTGTATCCCTGTGCTCAAACACTTTGAAAATCTTGCGTCCCTGTGCGCAGTCACAGGGTTTCGAAGTATCAAGTGGTAAAAAAATGGCCGCCATTGGAGGATTTTTGGCGTCTGGAGGATGAGCCTCGTTCGCACTCTAGATTATCTTATATCCTATCTCTATGAATTTCAAAGATAGACGAACGAAACCAGAGGTTTACCCAAAATGGCAAACTTTTAAAGTTTACCTCTGAAATGTGCATAACTTTGTTATATTGGTTACATAACAACCAGAAAACGTTTCAGAATATAAAGAACATTTATTCGAGAGTATTGCTTCTCAATTTATGAGTTTGTGTCATCTTGACAATCAAATGAAAAACAAGTGCGAAAAATCCTGAAAGTGTAATTAATAACAAACTTGCAAGGATTTCTGTAGTTTTATGAATCAGTTAAATTGGCATGTCTATAGTTTTATTAGTGTCTGAGAGTTTTCTCAGATATGAAACGATAAGAAAATGACAAAACAACAAGAAGAGGTGAAGGGAAATTTGCATGAATGAAATACAAATATACATATATGCCTTGCTTATAAAGCAGTTGCTTATAAAAAAATGCGTGTATTTGCTTTAGCTTAGCAGAGATTGTGTGCAACCGACTCCAAAACGGTCACCATTATGTCCAGGGTTAAACTCCATAAAGAAGACAAAGAATAATGGCTTGTCGCAGTGATGAACAAGTCGAAGAAGAAATTGCCCTATCTAGCATTTATGGGGGCGATTTTGAAGTTATCAACAACAAGGCGGCTGGAACAACATGGAAAATAAATATTTCTAATAATGAGAGGAAATCTTGTTCAATGATTCTACAAATGCATCTTCCAAACGATTACCCTTGTTCTGGGAAGCCTGCTGTTTATGAGATAGTTTCTGATGTTTTCTCAGATTACGAAATAAAGGGAATTGGTAATTGCCTTGATCAGTTATGGAAGGAAAATGAGACGCAGTGTATTGGTTATTTGTGGGCTGAAAAGTGCAGAGAAATTATTGATAACAAGTCCCTTGAACACACGATCATTGAAGAGCCAAGAAAGGAAGTAATTCTTGATCATGACAATGATGATATACCAACATCAGGTACACGCTTTTTTATAAGGAACCGTTTATAAGGAACCTACATGTAGAAGGTCAAAAAACTTAAGGAACTTTTGCTACTAAAGGCCAAATCACTAAGGAACTTTTTAATTTTGAATATATTTATATTTCCGTACAATTTACAATTAGGAAGCCGGTTCCATTGATTTTCAGTACTTTTACATTATATGAGTCTGTAAGTCTAACAAGTATCATTGGAAAGGTGTTAGAATCATTAATTAGAGATGCAATCATGACTCATATGAAGAAGAATATGTTGTTCAGCAAAAAACAGTTTGGGTTTATAGGAGGAAGGTCCACAGTGTTGCAAATGCTCAAGGTCATGGATGAATGGACAGATATTTTAGATAAGGGAGGAGCAGTGGATGTTATTTATTGTGATTATATGAAAGCATTCGACAAAGTGCCTCATAATAGACTAGTACAAAAAGTTAGAACATATGGGATTACTGATCAAGTACTAAATTGGATAGAAGCATTTCTACAAGAGAGAAAACAATGTGTTAGGATAAATAACAGTTTCTCTTCATGGCATGAAGTAATAAGTGGGATCCCTCAAGGGTCCGTCTTGGGCCCATTATTATTTGTGTTGTACATTAATGATTTACCAGAAAGAATGAAAGACTCAGAAACATATCTCTACGCCGACGATACTAAAATATTTAGGGGAATATATACATTAGAGGACTGTGAGAAATTGCAAGATGATCTGGATAGGGCACATGATTGGACAACTGAGTCATTAATGAAGTTTCACCCACAAAAGTGTAAAAGTATGAGAATTGGAAAAGATGACATAAATGAATATTATTACACAATGGGCAATGACAAAGTACAATTAGAAAAATCTGAGAAAGAGAAGGATATAGGGATAGTAATTGACAACAGCCTATCATTTGAACATCATATAACACAAAAAGTGAATAAAGCAAACTCTGTGCTATACATAATAAGACACACATTTGAGCAATTGGATATGGAGAGTTTTAATCTACTGTACAAAGGATTAGTTCGGCCACAGATAGAATATGCCAACCAGGTATGGAACCCATACTTGAAGAAACATATCACCCAAATAGAAAATGTACAAAGGAGAGCAACAAAACAAGTGCCAGGATTATCAGAGTTAAGTTACAGTGAACGCTTAAAAAGATTAAAACTACCAACATTAACATATAGAAGACACAGAGGAGACATGATAGAAATGTACAAGATATTAACAAACAAATATGATCCAGAGGTGTGTAATGATTTCATTGCACTGAGCAATGTGGATAGTACCAGAGGACATAAATATAAAATCTACAAGGAAAGACCAAGACTGAATATAAGGAAAAACTCATTTAAATTTAGATGTGCTGATAGTTGGAACCGATTAACGGATTATGTGGTTAATGCTCCAACAGTATGTGCTTTTGAGAAGCGCTTAGATCAGTACTACAAGGATCATCCATTGGTGTATGACTATAATGCACCTGTGGATTACATTCCCAATCGACGCATGCGCACAGTGGAAATATGGGATGATTCAGATCTGACACTAGTGGTCTGAAAGGGCCTTCAGTCAGAAGAATACCTGTGAATACCTGTGAATACCTGTGAATGAAGCTTCTTCATGTTTTAACCTGTTATCTTTTCACAAGTTTATAGCAAAACGTTGAATTTGAATGCTTTTCTTGCGTCTGTACTAATTATGTCCACTAAATGCGAACTTAAAATTAAGGAACTATTAAGGAACTTTTAGAACTACAAAGTGGTCAAAAGAGGTCTCAAAATAAGGAATTTAAAGAACTAGGCCCGAGCTAGGTTCCTTATAAAAAAAAGCGTGTATGTAGATCAAGTGCAAATCGTATTATGTACAATACCGTAAATCCTCGAATAAGATGCAAAGCCCCCGGCGGCTTTGCAAAAACGAAATTTTAGTCTGATTATTAATCAATATCAAGCAAAATAAAAGCTATACGATGCAGCCAAGCCAATCAATAAAGTTATTTGTTTAGACTTGCTATTGTTTGCATATATTCACTAAACAACTTCAATATCTCGATAGTTGGGCTCAATATATCCTTGCAAATGATTATCAGGATGGGGGCTTATTTGAGGGGAGGGCTTAATCGAAGTTGGGGGCTTATTCGAGGATTTACGGTTTGCCATATCAATTTATTTATTGCATTTCTTGAAATTCTCTAAAGATCTCAAGAGTGAGTTTTTTAATTTTAATTTTGATTTGATATTTTTAAAGATGGTGAAGAAAATCCCTATTCTGGCAACAATGCTCTTGAAAGTCATGGAGATGAATTGAAAAGCAAATCAGTGAAAGTAAAAGAACAGGAAGATTCAATTGAAATCATATCGGGTGATCCAATAGTTGACAGAAAAAGTACTTTTCAAGCCCACATTGGGCAGATCTCGGAAGAAAGTCAAGTTGATATCTTTATGCAGAAATTGAAAGAAAATCGGAAAATTGGTCGTGCATCACATAATATAATGGCATATAGGATAGAAGGAAGCAAGCCAGGGAATATATTGCATGATTGCGATGATGATGGTGAACATGAAGCTGCTTCAAGGTTGATGCATTTATTACAAATATTAGATGCAAGGAATATGATCATAGTTGTGAGTAGATGGTATGGTGGCATTCTCTTGGGTCCTGATCGTTTTAAACACATTAATAATTGTGCCAGAGAACTAATTGTGAAAACAGGCTTTTATAATCAACATCATAATCAATCCAAAAGTAAACATGCTAAAGGCAAACCGAAAAATAAATAATTATTTAGGATTCACTCCTGTTTTCAAATTATATTTTTGATTTATAATATAATTGTATTTTATTGTTATATCATTTTTGGAATTTAATATATACTACAATGTATATGTGATATACATTTCTGCTATTATTCTTTGCAAAAGTTTGAATGTGTCTTGCTTTCCTTTTCCTTTTCCACTCACACTTCTTGTTGACCACAAAAAAACTATTCTCAGAAACACGTCACTGATGACGTCATAATTATTGATAACTGGGCTGGAATACTGTCAACTGGTGGTCTGGCATTTCTTTGACGCCTGTGGGATAAGCCAATAATAAGATATGGAAGTATTTTTGGTGCAAATGTGTCAAATTGCTGTTATTAAACACTTCCTGTCAAATATTCATATGTCCGTGTCTGATGTAAATGTAAAATTTCAGAAGCTCCCATCCCAGACCCAGCATGTCTCGTCAAAAACCTTCCTAAATCAAATCAGTTCCCATCCCAGAGAGGTTGGACTGTAAACGGTTTTTTCTCAATTTTGAAAAGGGTTTAATCTATTTATAACCCTTGATGTTGATTTGATTTCAAATGACTCTTTTTGAAAGACTTTCTCAGCATACCTCCGTCTTCGCCCAAGTCATCCATATATCCCATCCTTTGTGATGTTTTGTTTTATTTTGAATGACTTGAATAAAAAAAGCTTTTTCAAATAATAAAGACACACGCACTGTTGGGACGATTGCTTGTTAGTGCCTTGATTCTCGTGAAACGTTTACGTATACTTGCGAGGTAAACCTACAGTATAATTAGTAACCTCTCTGTTCAACTTGTTAAAGGCTACTTTGAAAGGAAGGGAAGAGCATTCACCATTTTTTTACAGAGCGACGTGCACTTATGTCTGCCACCACAAACCATGCACATGGACATGGCAAGACTCTCGAAGTTAAAGTTTGCTGTTCATTAAATTCGCTAAATTTATTTGCATCTAGCTGGGGTAAATACATTATCACATTTCATAGCATTTATATCAATTCATCTTCTGCAACTTTAATATTTGTTGTTAAGTGCCAAGCAAGAAAGTATTGGGAAGTGTAACATAACATCAACATGTAGCAAGTGCTAGGCCATATTGACCAATGCTATTACCAAATACGCATGATTTCGCTGGTGGGAAGTAATTTCTGAGTCTTGGCAAATTTTAAACCATTTGCTTGTATTTTAGTCGCTAAGTGAGATGAAATTCGGCTGTGACAGCCTTCATTCTTCATGTCAACTTATTGATGCAAATTGCTGTAACAGAGCATAAATAAAGCAAGATGCAATTTGTAAGAGGAAAAAACAGCAATTTTCGTCATTCGGTGATGATGCCAAGTAAAGGGTTACTAAACAATCCAGGAGAAAACAACTGTTTCATGAATTCTGCAGTTCAGGTATGTATAATTACTGGCTTTGGTAATATAATCGCATTTAATTTGTTATTCATTTCAACTATATGGCTGTCATCATTACATATCATAGTTTTGGATAAACAGCCTGATCCAATATTTACTTTTTAATAGCGTTTATGACTATGACTAAATTTCACGATGTAATAGGTTTTATGGCACTTGGATGTATTTAGACGAAGCTTTCGGTTGTTGGAAGGACATGGCTGCCTGGAAGAGTGTTGCATTTTTTGTGCTCTCAAGGTAATTTGAAAATATTCAATTAATTTTTGCATAAAAATTTAAATTGGACAGTGTCATTAACCGACTCTTAATTTTAAAAATAAGGAAATTTTTGGAAAATTTGAAGCAAGCAGTGAAGATGCCCTTCCTCCAGATGTCTTGCGAATTGCCATGGCCAAAACTTTTCAGGTAATTTCAAAAGTTATTTCACATGGTCTCCATTTGTATGTGTTTACTGTTATTATTGTTTTATTATCCTTGTATTCTTTTTATGGATTCAATATTTTAACGACCATTGACCATTAAGTTGTTGTTATTGTTATGCTTTGCATTTATTGCATTGGCAAAATTTAATAATAATTGATCCTGTTGAGTTTTAGGATCAGCGTAAATTTCAGATTGGCAGAATGGATGATGCGGCAGAGTTTCTGGTAAATTTGATTTTATTTACAGCTGTAATTGCTTTAATAAATATGCCTGACATTTCCATCTGATGAAATAGTCATTTGGAGCTTTGAACTGTTTCATACCCCAATTGATCAATATGATTTCATGAACTCATGTTATAGCATAAAACTGTGGGATCAATGTGTTTTACTATTGTAACTTAGTGACTTGGCACATCACAATAAACCTTACTTATTGTAGCAAGACAGTTGTGTCAGACTGTGGTGTCATGATTTTGAGGTTTACAATGCTTTCAATTCATGAGATTTGGTGGGTACTGCTTGACGTCAGAGATGGGAAATTCTGCCCCTTGTTAAATAATCTGATTTGTGTGAGCGGATGATTTATTATGGTTGTTTGAATTTTAGGAGACTATTTTACTAAGATTGCATTATCATATTGCATACGAAGAGGCAGAAGACATTTGTAATGCAAGTCATTGCATAACACATCAAAAGTTTGCCATGCACATAAAGGAAAAGGTTTGAGTTTATCAACATTTATTAATAGTCATTTTCTACCATACAATCCTATGGTTTACTGTCTTTTATCTTTTATGATAATTGTGTTGACAAGAGCACATGTTTAATTGTCTGTAGAGTAAAGTTTTGATCATTTGTTCCATTTTAGACCTTTTGTAAGTGTGGAGCCACTTCAGAACCCATGAATTTTTATCAGATTGTCAGTTATGTGTCAGCATCGGCTCTTGTGTAAGTATTTAGTAACTTTTTTCTTCTTTTAGTGTGCTCCTAATTTGATTTTTATTTTTACTTTTGCGTAAATTTCATAACTGCTTGTTTTATTATCAGGACATGTGAGTCAGATGGAAATGGAAGTTTGCCATATAAGTCATTTGGTGAACTTTTAAAAGCAACTTTATCAATGGGTGCAAAAATCACTTGCCCAGTATGTTTGAACTAGGGTGGATTTTTATTTGTTGATTTGGCTGACGGCTTCTAGCTCGTGGTTTCGACCACATATTTATTTGTCTGTTGATTGCAGTAAAATTTCGTATTTTGATTGTCCATCATGTACAACAGTGGTTGCATCCATCCATTGCTGTATGCTTTCTGCTGCCCTTTTCAGGCTTTCTCAAACAGTATCAACATTGTTTTTATTTTAATTTGCTGGTAAATGTATCCTTTGATTTTTCCGTGCAATAGAATGATAAATGCTGCGTTTATAAAGACAGGACTCCTCCACGCACAAAAATGCACAAGACGTTACTGAATTCTCCTGACATTGGTAAGTTTCATTCCGTTGGATCATTTAATAATTTTTCTGTTTTAAAACTCATTCAAATATGATTCAAGTTTTGCTAATTATTGTATTTCAGCTTGTATTGGTATTATATGGGATACAGATAGGCCTCATGCTGATAATATAAACAAACTTTTGAATTGTCTTGGAAAAAAGCTGGAACTTAGAAATGTCAGTACTTAGCTTTAATCAATGAAAATGTTTTCTTGCTTTATTAATGTTTCAATTTTTCACTTGTTTATATTATTGTTCTATTTCTTTTCTCCATGGTTATCACGTTCATCTTTATTCAAGGTATTTGATTACGTAAGCGACGATAAAGCAAAGAAAACGAAGTTGCGTTTGGTTGGAATTATGACGTATTACGGAAAACATTATACAACATTTTTCTTTAATACGAAGCAGAAATCATGGTTTTATTTTGATGATGATAAGGTCAAAGAGGTAGCTGATATTTAGGGATTTTTTCTAATTCCAATTTTTTTTTGTTTTGTCATGTTATGGTTTCTATATTAGTGCACTTCTCTGCGACCCTTAAAATTAGACAATTAAGTTTATTTAATAAATTCATAAATATGTTGATTCAATTGCAGATTGGAGAAGATTGGGAGCTGGTGAAAGCCAAATGTAGAAGAGAACGTTTTCAGCCTCTACTTGCCTTGTATGCTAATCCTGAAGGAGAAGCAATTGATAATTCAAAAGTATCAAAGGCTAAAAGGATCTTTACTGAGAATGAACTGCAAGAATATCATCGCCAATCAAGCGAGGACCCCGAACAAGCCGCTGTGATGGAGCAACAAAAGAGATCAATGAAACGAATGTCATTTAAAAAGATCGTTGGGTCAGCATTCAGAAAGGGAAGAAAGAAACCAAAGAACTATAAAATTAATCACCATGCTGACATGATTTTAGGAATTAATGGAAGGCAAATGAAGGAAACAATAAACATTGATCAATCCGGGAAAATTTATGAGAATAAATCATTCATTGATGAATATGATAATACTGATGTTGGCAATGCTGGAAATGGAAGTGACGTAGATTGTGATAGTTACAGATTTGATCGAAAAGGAAAGATATCACGTGATTTAAAGGAATCTTACGTCAGCAATAAGAGTCCTAATCATAAAGATGGAAAAGCCTCAAACTTTGCAAATGCTCAAGCCGACATACTTTTAAAACACAGGAGAAACATAAGCAATATTGAATTATTTTCAGATCGAAAAGGCGATTCTTCTGATTATGACAATTTGGATAGTCCACGTTCATTGAAAGATGTAAGAAAGATGTCTATTGGTCATCACGCAGTCTCACTCGAGGAAGAAGTGTTTGCACAGTCTGCATACTCGAGAACGAGGCTAGAAGATAAGCCAGCATTAGGTCAAGCAAGAGGTAGGTATAGTTGATGTATATAGCTAGTTACACTGGCGATAGCAAATACTAAATGCTCCGCACTCACCAAAGGCGGAGACAAGGGTGCGCACATCCTTTCGTATATTTATCTTATGTCCTGTGTTAGATCTTATTTATCTGCTCCAAGGGTAGATATTTCTACGCGCCCCCACAGCCTTTTGCGAGGCCCCGCTTTAGTGGGAGGCAATGATTTAACAAATTTCATGTGTATTTTGAATGTGCCTGATCTGATGTAAACCACTTTTGATATCAGTTTGGCTTGTTTCATTCGTTTCAGGTGAATTCGATAATTTCATGAATGATGCGGAGGAAATACTTGACTGCTCCTTCACAGCGGAAAGGGATGGTTATCTTATCAAAGCATTTCATTGTTGCACCGAAGCTAACAGTATGTATTATATTATATGGAACAGGCAACATGACCAATTTCATGTAACTCTATCTTTTGCGTCATATCTTTTCATTAAACAAATTGCTGTAGAAGGGAAATAAGATGCATAAATTTGTTTTCTTACGCTATTGTTGTTTCAGGCCTAAGTTTGTGCATGGGCAATTATTTAGCTTTTCTCTCTATTAATGTGGATTATTAATCTACTTAAATAGGACGCTACAGAGAAGCTTTGGAAATGGATGGTCTAAACAAGAGCATGAAGAAATTTGCAGACGAAAGAAGATGGTTAACGCACGAAAGATCAATTCATTTAAACATTAAAATTGAGCAGCAAGGAGAAACATCGTCCTCGATCGGTTATCTTGCAAGAGGAGTTTCTAAAACATCTGATTATGAAAGCTTATCTGATAATTCAGGCGGCCCCAGAACGTAAGTTTTTGTTATTTCTGGATTATTTGCGATTTTTTACTGGAAGTACTGTCGAATCTCCCTGTCTCGAACTCGGTTATCTCGAACAACTCGCCATCTCGAACAGATTCCCATTTCCCCTCGTTCTCTAGTTGAGTGAATTTAGTTCACATATCTCGAACTCCCGCTATTGCAATTGGGATACGTGTAATATTGCAGTGACAATTGACGCCTTGTTGCTCAAAAACTATTCATGAAATGAAAATTATTTAAAGAGATTCGAATCTGCGCTTTCCAATCTATATAGTTTGAACCAATTAAACATATGTCATAGGAGCACTTTAAATTATAATTTTATTGATCAAGCTGTGAGATTTGCATTAGTTATGGAAATTGTTTTATTTTAGGCCAGATTATAGCTCGAAGGTAACCCCAAATGGCTACGATTCAAATCAAGTTGTTCATCAAGATAATCAACAAACAAAACTGAAGAAGTCACGTAAAGTGTGCGAGTCTCGTAGATCACCAGATGGGAAAGGTTATGTCGAAGACAATAATCAAAGAATTGATTTGAAACCATCTTCAACCGAAATAGAGCAGTTGTCTGCTCTTTTACAAGATTTCGGTGTCCATCACGACGTGGCTGTTAAGCAAGACATTCACAATGGTAATGCAGAGATGCATTCAAAGGTTCAGTTGCCCAACAAACAGGATTCAATGGAGGGTGGACTGTCTCAACATACGACTGTTTTAAAGAGAAAAGCCGAGCCTGCAAGGAAGTTTGTTATCATCAACGCAAAGAGTGTTCCATTGAATTCGTGCAATTTTGATAGTGACACAAGGCCACAAGAAACACAGGGCAATAGCATGTTTACTGATCACACTCATAATCAAGAAGTAATCGAAAGAGCTGATGAATTCGATAAAGATGAAGAGAGACTTCAGATGACAACAAGCCCAGAATTTCAAGAAAGTGGCAAGAAACCTGACATTGTTTCAAATTCCAACACCAGAAGAAATGACGAATTTGATGAAAATGAAATGAAGTTTCAAGTCTCAAGAAGCAATTGTTTGAGTAATGACAAATTTGAAGAAAAGGAGACGAAATCCCAGTTCTTGCCAGGTATAAAATCGAGAAATGGTGAATTTCAGAGAAATGCAATGAAGTCTCCTATAACACCAGGCCCGAATACAGAAGTGGATTATGATCATGGAAATGTCAGGACTGAATTGGAGCCAACAGTGGGACTACCACAGAGAAATACAAACGAAGAAGATAATGTATATATTTCTGATAACCAGCAGCCAAAATCAATCAGTTCAACATCAAGTTGCACATATAATATTGTGAAAGTGGATAGCAATCTATCGAGAAAAATGAATAATGATATTTCAGAACATAAAGAATTGTCGAGGGATGACAAGGATTATACTCATCGCGAAAATGACAATTTTAAACAGAATGTTCATGTTTCAAAAATGGAAACGGATAAATTAGTGAAAGTGGGAGGAACAGAGCGTATGCCTACCAATGAAAATCTTCAGCCATCAGTTTCATCGAAGCCTGAAATTGTTACTGCTCATGTTACTGCCAGGTACCATGTTTACAAACCTCAACAAATAAGGTCGTCAATAACAATAAATAGACAAGTCAATAAATGGCCATGTTTAGATGCCAATTTCTCAAACAATCCCAGGCAAATGTGTCAACAATGTGGTACAGTAACTGTGAAAAAGCCGAAAAAGTTTTGCAGTCGTTGTCAATCTGATTATTTGTAGAAAAATCATTTTGATTTTGTAGGCTTTCACATTCGTTTATCGTTTACGAGAATTTTTGCAGCCATAAAGAGTCCTGTATCGGGCTAAAAGCTATTTATAATTTTTATTTTATGTAAACATTGCCATTATACCATTTAACTAATTGAATAATGATGCATTAATTCTCAATATTGTAAGAATTATATTGAATTTATATTAAGTTTTGGTTTTTATTAAATGTGCCATCAGTTATCATTGCTTCCTAAGCAATTAGTTATTTCATAATAGATCGGGTTTTTAGCCTTCTGTTTTATTTGTGTCTTCACGTATGGTTTCAGTTATTTACAGGCTAAGCATTTGAGGAAATGTACAAATATTTAATTATTTTTATACTTTTTGCTATTGTTTATAAATCGTAGGTCTTAGGGGAATTTTCTTTCAATGAAAAATGAAGGAATTTATATATTTTTCAGACATTCTGAGGTATTTTAAACCTTATGTTTAATTAGTAATGTTTAAACGGCTTATGTAGTCAAAAACAAATATCATTTCGTAGTAAAATGAATAGATTTTAACTTGCTTATAGCATGTCGCAATTAAAATTTGAAAATACTTTATAATTTTTGAGTCATTCATTGTCAAAGTAGGCAAATTTGATAACTTTTTGTAGAAATTATGACATCACAGTTCTGTAGTGACTTTCCTTATGCGGACGAATGTGTATATGGACAACCCTCTTTTGAGTGCAAGTTAGAGGGTTAAATAGTGTAAATGACAATATTGATTGCCTTGCCCATAGGCGCGTTGTTACAAAACAAATTGAAGAAGCAAATGTTTCAAGTGCAACTGTTGAATGAAACCATCACCTTTTTCAGCCTAGTTATGACGTAATATGACCTTCAACATGATTGGTTGATTTTCAGTCTCCATTGTCATCATGGCGGCGTCCATTGTTTGAAAGTTTTGATTTCTGTTCGGTCTCTATCGCTCAGTGGCACTCACTCACATCTTAGTTTTATCTTCTGCATCATTGTTGTTGCTTTTGACTATTTTTGCGTGCTCGATACATTTTAAATATGCCTGGAAAGGCCATAAAGTGCCTTATCGAACTAGACGTTCATGTTGTGAGTATTTATATCATGATATTTTACTGTTTGATAATATTTTTAGCTTTTGAAATCGGCTGTTGCTAACGACGCAAATCCTTGAATGTTGACATGATGAACTTGACCTAATTTTATTTTATTTAAGGTGACATGTCCTGGAACATTTCTTAAAGACTATGAATATGTCTATTTGCATGCTGAAATGCTTGGTCTTGAAGCAAGAACAAAGTCTGTGCCTCCAACATTTCCACTTTTCTTTCACGAGCGTTTTAAATTTGAAAGGGTATGTTTACAAAACTTTCATGAATGACTGACCTCGTCTCTACTGGTAGTACGTACCAACAGATAGTACCTACCTATATATTTGTTTGGCACTTTCGTGTTGTTAATTTACCACATTCGAGAAATATGTAGCTTCGTGTATGATTAATTTATTGAATCCAGCTGTTGAACAGATTCTGGACGCTCTAATAGGTATAACATGGTGGAATTATTCCATTGGCTGAACTTTCTCAATACCAACCATATTATACGGTGTTTATTCGTACATGTACAATTTATTTATTGCAGCATAAAGTAAAATATTAATGTGCTTGCATTTTATTGCAGACTTTTCACGATTGTACAGATCCTGCTATGGTTGCTGCTTTAATGAAAGGTATTATGTTTACTTCAACATTATTTAAACCATTTTATGCAGTTAAATCTTCAAGTAATAGATCTTTTCTTAATGTAATCTGATTTTATATTTTATTAGGGGAAGATGTAATTCTTGAGTTAAGGCAGCATACAGATTATATAACAGGTACCATTGAATTTGATCAACTTCAATTGCACCAATGGTAAAATAGTGCAATTTTCGTTACGCTGAAAGACGTACCAGATTATGTAATAATGCAAGTTCTTATTTAAATTCCTCAGATGGAAGCGTCATAGCCCATTGCAGCAGTAATACACACGATTTTCTGTATCCGGCAATTCCTCAATATTATGGCTCAGGAAGGGAAATACTTCTTTACAAGACTTCAAAGTTTAAGCCCATCAGAGTCACTGTAAGCTTAAGCTGACATTAGGAAATATTTTTCATTGCTGAATGTTGCTAACCTCAACATTGATAACAATATCAATGATAACATTTCATTGTACAGCTATTTTTTCTATTGCCAGGGGGAGCCAGTAAAGATAGAATTCTCTTCAAAGACTTCAATAAGTGAAATTCCTGATTTCAATTCTGCTTCTGTAAGTTATTTATTGATATAAAAAGATTTTAAATCATCACAACTTCTTGTTTCCTACTTGAGGGTTGAGAGATTTTTCTTCTTACAGGCATCTTTAAGCAGCATTAATGGTTTAACAGAACATCATCGTTCCCCGTCAAGAGGACGTTCACTTTCTCCAGTCCATAATTCTACCATCAAATCAGCTGATAGTTTTAGCTTGCAATCTCCTACTCGGGGAAGAAAGTTTCTTGTAAAGAGAAAAGATGATAAAATCCTTGAAAATCGTAATTTTTCTTCTTTTACTCGTCCAAAGCCACGTCGCTCAAGATCACCAACAAGATCAAGACGTTCAATGTCACCGAATAAATCATTTGGACTTGGAAGTGCAATTGTTGAATCATTGCCATGTAAGAATGTTGAATTAATTGTTATATTTGATGTCAGCTTCTTGTTTTTTAATTTACATGTTTTGTTACTTCCTGGGAGATAAAATGATTTGTTTGTTTTAGCTTGGAAGTATTCAACTGATTTCCCGTCATCAACCACAAGGTCAACAAAAAGCAAGCACAACAGATCTTTAACAACTCCACTTCGCTCATCAAGCCCAACCAGAAGCTTAAGATATGCATTGGATGATTTGGATCTACAAGCTTCAATCAATTCTGCAAGCAAGACTTACACTGATCCTGTTCTCAGGTAATATAATTTCAAGCATCCCCAACTTCTTCATTGACACTGACTGAAATCAAAGACTGTCTCTGTGAAGTCTTATTTAACTTTTTCAACTATTCAACTGCGTTATAGATATAAATCACGTTATTCACCAAATTTGAGAGCAGCTTTGGGTGCCTCTGACAGAATTCAGAGAAGAGTGGAGGAGGTAGTGAAGAGAAAAGATTATTCCTTGGATTCTGATGTGGAGCTAAGTGATGAATCGTTGGATGTTCTGCGAGATTCGTTAAGAGAAGAAAGAAAAGCATTAAGTGAAGCCATCAGAGAAGTTGATCGAGAGTAAATATCATTTCAATTCAATCAAAATAGTGTAACAACTATCCATGTTTGCAATTAGATTGATATTCAAGCATCACTATTTTATTTTCAGGGCATTCTATCGATCAATTCGCTGAGAACTTTAAAAACAAGGCACTTGAAAAACAATGTGATATAATCTGGAGATAAAAGCAATTAAACAAACATTGTAAGCAATGCATTTTTGATTCGTTACATTTCTTTTTGTGATCAGTAGATTTAATATCGTTCATATAGAACATGATATGAATGGTATAGAACATCATTCATATATATATAATATCTATCTAACTGTTTTTATATTTTAAGATTAAAAATTGACAATAGTAAATGAAACAATTAGGAAGAGTTTTTTTCATTCTATTTGATCATACAACTTTGTTATTGCTGATAAAATAACATAAAATCTTTCAGCATTTTTTTCAATAGTGTTTACATTTCTAAGCATTGATAGTTTAATTCCATGATCGTTGCAAATGAAGGCATGTTGGAAGCTTGGAAATAAAGAGAGACAACTAGCAAAGTTATCTATTCCAATTAGCCATAACTCTTCTATTTTATCCCAATGTTCCATTTGGTGCCATTTTATTTGACCATCTACGATCTTTATTGGACAATAATTGCAAAAGTATTCTGAGCACTGCATGAAAAAAGAATGAAGAACAGTATCTATAGCTTTTTTTAATTCAACATGATGTAGTCTGATTAGCATTAAAGATAATGTGATGATATTTGCAGTTGTTGTGATGGAAATGCACCTTTTGTTGCAAAATTCAAACTTTGTGGTCAGGATTTCCAGTATCTCGTAAAATATACTTCCAGGCTGTGATGCAAGCTCTTTTTCAGTGACAACAAGATTCAATAAAATGCCAAGAACAGTTTCTAAAAACTGATGATGTTTGGTCTCACGCGAATCCATATCTTCAAGTGAGTCTTTCAAGAACAATTTAAGGTAAAAGTGAATCTTTTCATTCAGCATTATTTTTCTAAATGTTGATTCAGCAGACCAGTGACACAAAACAGGCATGATAAAGTTGAAAAGACAAGGCTCGTGTTCACTGGTATCATCAAACTTTGTTGTCATCTTGCTTCCTTTAAAGTTTGCCTTTACAAGTTGCAACACAAATGAAGCTATTTCACAAATAGCACCATTCAATGCCACAGTCTCTTCGCACATCCACGAGCACAAAAATCGAATACAGGCTACCATCCTAACTTCATTGCACACTGCTTCAACTTCTTCAGTTTTCATCACTTCTTTAATGTATGAAACAACGATGCTGACAGTCTCAAAAATGATTCTAAATAATTTGTCCTCCTGCAGTATAGTATCCTCCACAATTAGACATTGAATAAAATGTTCCATGATGCCAAATGACGAAGAAAGATCAGCAATGTCATCATTAAACTTATCAAGAGATAAATTGATTTCCACAGATGCAGTGGATGCAACTAACAAACATAATTTGTTTGAAGGTGTTTTATTTTCACACCGAGACACTGAAAACATCCATTTCCAACCGTAAATGTCCAATAATAATGATATCAATTTTATAGATGTTTGCCTTATTTCTTTTTTTACCTTCGACTGAAGTACATCGACAAGACCAGTCTGAAGGTTGCTTAAAAAGTTAGTGGTTCCTTTTTTTGCATATTCACTTCGAAGAAAATCAATTAGCAACAATTTCCCACTGCAAATCATGAAAATGTCTGTTATCCTGTACAGAAGCTCAAACTTTTTCAAATCTTGCAAACTACAAAACAGATGACAAATACAATTGATTGTTTCGCATATATTTTTATGTTGGTCACTTATCACTGTCTCATTGCCATTGGTGATAATATTCATAAAAATCTTCACTGCAATTTCTGGGTGAAAATCGTTGCAGCTAAAAATTTGGCACAGACAAGTGAACACGTTGTTTTGGATCAGCAAAGTGGAACCAACTTCATTTGCAGTTAATCCAAAAAGTAAGTCAAAAGCGTTATTTCTAATTTCTGTCAATATTGATTCATTGTCGGAGATTTCGAATACAACGTGCTGTTTACAAGCAATGTTCAGCAAATTTGAAACAAAAATCAAGACGTTGTCTTTACTTGAAAGGATATCTCCACCTCTCATCAAACAACACAAAATATTCATTGCTAAAGACACGCGAAATTCAATTTGATCTTTATCTTTTCTATCTTCCATGATTAAGAGTTTGTTGATGAATCTCAAATCAATGGAATTCAGAATTAGACTTTGTTCACGAGCATTATATTTACCCTGCTTTACGAATTGGGCAGCTAGCAATAGTGCAGAAAGCTTTTCCTCCTCTGTTTCAGAATTATTTAATGCAGACACCAAGTTTGTCAATAAATATGTTTGTGACATTTTCAATTCCTCCGTTAACATGCGTGAGACGAAAAGAGAAATGAAAGCAATATCACGTGGAGTTAGATGGTGGACAGACAACATGGCGTTTTCTGATCAAAAGTTAGTTGTCTCTCTCCCCCCCCCTTGCTCCCTCTATAAAAACATGCCCCTTGGTGAAGGAAGGAGCTTAGATTTTACTGCACTCCGATTCAGACATGCCAAATTGGACAATGATAAAGAGGAGATAAGTACATTTTTAGATAAAAATAGGGAGAAATGCAAAAAACAGAGAATGCCCTGCAACGAAAACGATAAACCTTTTTCTTTCACGATCCACAATGCACAAAGACAGAAAGACACTGAATTTTGCTTCGGATAGAGTATATGCTTATGTCATTTATCTGAATCAAAACTACCTACATGATCAACATGAGTAATAAAACATATATAGTAAGTTACACACTGTGTTCTCTTTATCAGAATCATATTCTTAGTTTTGCAATTCATTCAGAATTGCTGCAGTCAGGGAGAGCAGAAAAATAACTTGAATAAAAGCTGCCATAATCTTTTTATCCGAGCTTGGTATTTTATTAACACATGGATTTGGGCGAGCAGGAAGCTTTGTTTTGATATCTATTTTCCTTGTTGCATTTAAAGGAAAGAAATGACCAAATGTTCCCCTGCAAACCGGATAAATAGAAGGATGTGGGCCATTGTAATCAAAAATTTTTTGTAGCTCATCAACCATCGAGTTGTTCCATGCAACATTGGTCCAGTTTCTGTATTGAATTGGCTGTATTGGCTGTGAACGGTTGAATTTGTTGTGCGGCCCCTCGAACACAGGTCGGGCATATTTCTTTGCAAACTTGGATGGAACCAAAATGTCATGAGAAATGCAAGTTGTCAAGTTAACACGTGGGTAGTACATGATAAAATTCAAGCACATTTCTTCTTTTGTGGATTGTCCACCAACAACTGCATCTTTTCTTTTCATCGTATTAAACCTGCAATAGGTTATCATTTCATCGCCAGCTTTGAATTTGATCTCTTTCTTCAGCAAGTATGTCTGCTGATAATCAAAGTCATAATTTTCATCTCTGAAAACTTCGGGCAGTTCTTTGCCATTTCTTATGTGCTTGGTCCAAATTCCAGTCCCTGTTGTGTGAGCATGAGGAAACGACGCAAACAACCTGATTTCGTTTCCTGGTAAGGCATCAGAACTTGCAAGTTTTTCAGTGCATTCTTTGCTGCAATAGCCTTTGAGATACCATTCCTTTTGCTTTGGAGGAATCAACAACGAACCAGAAACCGTCGTTCCAACGGTAATTGTTTCAGCTTCATACTGTCTGGGAGAGTCGTAAAAAAACCGCAAACCCGTTGTTACAACAAAATCCGTCCTTTCTGAGGGGTTATCGAAATGTGTCTCAAGGACAACATACTTCATGCTGTGTGCAGCGCCGATAGATAAGCCAACATGGGTGGGGAACTTGAAATTTACCCCACCTACAGCCCACGCATAAACGGACGCACCCCCTGCACATTGTTTTATCGAGTCGGGCATGTTGGGATGATAACACGCACCAGAAGCATTCAAATGTGTGTCATCAAAACTATTTTGACAAGCATAAAGAACCATGTGATGAACAACACCTTTGTCCTTCTTCTCAACCAAAGGTCCAATTTCAATGATGTGTTGTGTGGAGTTTAATGTAATCAGATCTGACAATTTGAACGCTTCGCACCAATACGTTGTCTTGTGTTTCGGTACAGACACATTGCGAATTTTGACATCGAAATGCTTTGCAGTCTGAGGTGGGATATTTTTAACATAGTTCATCAAACTCAGACTTCGCGCACCCTTTCTTTCGTGATGAAAGGAAATTTCATCGGTTGGTCCATATGCATAAATAACTTTGGTCGTTCCCAAGGGAATATCTAAATCATTCTTATCACACGTTGTTAATTTGCGTTTAAATTGCAAAATAGTTGTACCTGCGTTTTGTGAGGAGGCAGTCAGTTGATAATTTTGCTGCGAATCCAAAAGAGGCATAACTTTTCCTGTTGCGTGATAATCAGATAGGTGTCCTTTCCCATTGCTATCAACATATCCCATAACGATATCAGAGCCTTTCATGGAGCCGGTTAATCCAGGAGAAATTCCAAATCCAACCCAGCCTGTTGTTTTCACTTCTGCGGCAAAATTTATTGTCTTTTCTTTATGGTTAGGAGTCCAGTAGAGTTTGAAAATCTCATCAGGGTCAAGAAAGGCAGAATGTGCGTAATCTGCATCCAAATTTGCATGCAACACGGGCAGCAGCAGCATGAAACAGCCACAAGTAAAAATAAGACGGAAAATCGATTGATTCGGCATCATCGAGCAGTTTCACTTCTTGCGAAGGGACATACACAAACGAAAAGGAAATCTCAAAGCAGGCCGTGGCTGTGATGATATGCAAGGGTGAAGTGTGAAATTGGCTGGCGAATCGAATTCATGGAAACACATTTGTTTTATTTTTCCTGCTGTGAACTAATGTTCCCGGACCACAATGACATGGAGATTGAAATTTCATCGGAAAACTTAGAAGGGATCAAGGAACTGGACCAATGACCTAGGACAACGGAGTGGAATATTGAACCCTTCGGCAAGGTGAGATGAGACGTGGATTCAAAGGTTTCCCCCTGGGCCACATCCCAAACTCCGTATTCGCTGTTCTTGTTAATCTCACTGGCAGCAGTTCATACATTCAATTGCATGCAATTCAATAGCATTCGGGTGATGGTAAAGATTTACCGTTATGAATTTTATTCTATAATTGGAATCGTGGTGGGTGAATCCCAAGTCTCATCCATTTTTTCAATCAAAACAAATAAATGAAATGAACAGATAATTATAAATGGCAAGCTCTTTACCCTAAGATTCAAAGGACGTTTATCGGTAACCCTGTCTACAAGAGGATGGAAATAAAAGCGACGTCTGCTTCGTTGTTTGCAAACTTACATATTTGGTCGACAAGGAAGTTGCTGTCACAGCAAGGTTGATTTAATGTTGTTGATGCTAATGAACTCTTAGGTTTTACAGTATTTGCGTTTGCTTCTTGGTTTCTTAATTTGTTTTGTGAACTACCTATGTTTTGTAATTATTGTTGAAGCACAAGCACACCCCGGCGTCCACATTTATCAAGATAACAAAACAAGTAAGTTCGAAAAGAAGTATATAATGTTTTGTTTTGTTCATCCAACTGCAATGAATTGAATGTTATGCATAAAATATTTGACAAATTATATGAACTGATATCGATGATTTTTCTTTTTGCAGCAAATGGCTCGGAAGATGCAAATAAAGAAAGCAAAAAGCAATGGGCTGAAGGTAACTTTGCAACTTTTCAAGTTGTGGTTGTGTTTTTGCAGTGCACTTTTCTATTCTATTTTCTATCACTATAATCAGTAAAACCCGCAATGGGTATCACACTGATCACACTTAAACTTGTCTGCAACTACATACTGGAGATTTGACTTTGAGATTTTAAGCCATGTGTTTCGATTTTTAATATTTCTAATTAATAATCCACACACTGCTTATCTTTTACTTATTTGCATTTTTGTCTATTATAAAGCCAGAGGTCAAATGTGGCAAATATCAAATAGAAGACCTGAAAGACTCAGAGATAATCTTCAGGAACTTGAGGCAAACAATTTATTTTGTTTTTTGTTAAGCATCAATGTGTCTGTCTCAAGTGTGTTTTATAATTATGATTTTACTAACACAAGTTCTTTCTGTGTTCACTTGATACTTGGTTTTGATAGACAAATTTATACTTATTAGGAGCTGATGGACACATTTCCAGTTGCAGCTATAAAATGGAAATCAACTAGACATGTTCAGGTATTGCTTTGCAAAAATAGTCATTGAATACCACTTAACCTTTCACTACCATTCAACTTGCTAGTCAAATCCCCCATCCTTTGATTTTGGTTATCAATATCTATACTTCAAGTATTTTTCCTGATAAGTTCAAAACATGTCAAGTGAAGTTTCTATGTCTCCTATCAAAATTCAACTTTATTCTTCTATGTTTCATATACCTGATGCCAATTTTGTAGGTTTTGCTGAGCAATGGAACTCTGATTTCTATCACTATTGGGTTTAATTTTGCTGATATAGAGAGAATTTTTATTGATAAATCATTGGTTGGAAAGCTGACAGATCAAATTCACCATGGTACTTCTTTGTTTGGCTTTTTGATATGTTTTAAAGTGTAACCATGTAACTTTCATGTATCACACATAATTTTTTGTGGTTTTTCTTTGCAGCTGTTATTGATGAGTTGTATATGGTTTTTACATTTGCTGAAAAGTCCAAAATCGCCTTTGTTTACTTCAGCAGAAGACCCACAGAAAAGAAGGAAACTGAAAGACTTAATACACTTGAACCAAAGGTTGAAAATTCATTATTATTCATTATTAGTTATATATTATTATCACTATATATATATATATATATGTATTTCATTCGAAGGAGAAAGGAGTCAAGAGATGTATCTCTACAAGCCTGTTTCGTGGTTACCCACTCATCAGGAGATATACCCTGATGAGTGGGTACCCTGATGAGTGGGTAGCCTGATGAGTGGGTAGCCACTGAAATAGTTAACGTATAAAACATATTTAATCTACCTTATGAGAAAAAACCTTTTTAGTCAATTTATTCTCAAAAATTGTTTAATTGGTCATATAATACATATGGCAGTAGTGAACTGTGGATAAGACCTAATTATTATTATCATTATTATTTTCTTATGTAGATAGCATTGATAGATATACCAGGACCAACTGGGAGGGCAATTGATAGATGTTTGTCAGTTAATTGCAGAGGAGATTTGGTAAGATTTACTTGGAAAACGATGATTTATCATTTTAATTCACATTCTGTTCACTTATTAATGATTTTTCCTTTTCACTCTCTTGTGATAAGGTGTGTGTATGGTGGCCTTCATCCAGTGAAGCTGCCTGGCCATGGTCCCCGTTGGCAGTTGACTTAGGACGTATCAATCTGGTTGTGTTTTCTGTTAGCAGGTTGGCGTTGTTTAACAATTCTCCAATATTCTAGTTATTGTTAATTGTCCTAATGACAATATGTTGTTTATAGCAAATTGTCATGATGGCATTGATTTTTTACTTTGATGTATAATCTGTTTTCAGTACTCAGCTTGAAGTCCTTTGTCATATTCATACAGATGAAGACCCGATAAGCATCGAGTTCAGGTAATATTTGAAGCCAGTAAATGAAGGGTGGTTAATTAGTTTGCAACCAATCAGACCTGATCAAAATGATTTCGATGTATCAGGAATTTATGACGCTACAAGCAGATTGGCTATTGCGTCGTCTTCATACAAATTAGAACTGTATTCATTAAGTAGATAAATATCTCCTCTGATAAACGCCCGCCCTGTTGAACGCCGCACTTTTAACCAGCAGTTGCAATTAACGCCACCCTCTAATTCTAACTTTTTCATAGTTATAACCAAGCAAATCATTTGTGTTCTGTTGAATCATCGCAAGCATCAAATGGGAAATATTCTTTTAAAAGTTGCATTTATGAATGCAATAAATATATGGTATGTTTTATGTTTCATCTAATTATTCTCTTAAGACTGTCTGCTACTCTTATTTTGTACTGTTTACTGTGTCATAACATTTATTGTTTAATTGTTTTAGGTAAACAAAGTTACTTGCATTTCCGTGCCAATTAAAGGTATAAATAGTGTTTCTTATGATTGTAGATTTTATTATCCTTGTGTTAGGCTCAATATTTTTGCATGGTGATGCAATACACCTTGGCCATCTTGGCTTCGTGAGCTATGATGTTCAGTTATGGCAGCCGTTTTATTGAGCAACAAATGTATCTTTACCACCACAGTTGTCTTTATTTCAATACTTTTCTATGCAAATTCATTCACCAATATCTAGGATTTATTAATATTTGAATGATATTCTTTGTTTTATATGATGAGCCATGATTTGCTTACTGACTGTCGCTTTCAGGTATTGTAATCGCACAGGCAAGAAGTCACAGAGAAGATAAATTGTTACTTGCATGTGATGATGGAGCATTAGTAAGACAGATTCATCATAGTCTCAATAATAAAAATTATCTATTTAACTCTATGTTTCAAGATCATACTTAAGTTGCATATTTCTTGTAGGTTCTTTACGACTATCATCGCCAACTGACTCAAACAACGAAAGCTAGCTTTTCGGTAAGGTTTTGAAATCTAAATATCACTACTTTCAATGGGTTTGATTACTGTTTTATGCATGTATCATAGCATATTATTTCATGTTCCTTCACCTTGTATCATAGGATATTATTTCATCTTCCTTCACCTTACATCATAGGATATTATTTCATGTTCAGGCACCTTGTATCGCAGCATGTTATTTCATTTTCCTTCACCTTGTATCGTATATTATTTCATCTTCCTTCACCTTGTATCGTATATTATTTCATCTTCCTTCACCTTGTATCATATATTATTTCATGTTCCTTCACCTTGTATCGTATATTATTTCATGTTCCTTCACCTTATATCATATCATATTATTTCATGTTCAGGCACCTTGTATCATATCATATTATTTCATTTTCCTTAACCTTGTATCATATCATATTATTTCATGTTCAGGCACCTTGTATCATATCATATTATTTCATTTTCCTTAACCTTGTATCATATCATATTATTTCATGTTCAGGCACCTTGTATCATAGCATATTATTTCATTTTCCTTCACCTTACATCATAGGATATTATTTCATTTTCCTTCACCTTACATCATAGGATATTATTTCATCTTCCTTCACCTTGTATCATAGCATATTATTTCATGTTCAGGCACCTTGTATCATAGCATATTATTTCATTTTCCTTCACCTTACATCATAGGATATTATTTCATTTTCCTTCACCTTGTATCATAGCATATTATTTCATGTTCAGGCACCTTGTATCATAGCATATTATTTCATGTTCAGGCACCTTGTATCATATCATATTATTTCATGTTCAGGCACCTTGTATCATAGCATGGCATCCAACTGATACAATTGTTGTCGTTGCAAGCTCAAGAGGAGACTTTCAGGTCGGTTTCAAATAAAATATAATCATCTCAATATCGTAATTAACCTTCGACATGAAAACTTCCCTCGATTTTAGGTGTTTTCATCTTAACTTTGCCAATATGACTTGAGTATTGGCTGCCAAAATTTTTCAAGATATTTGGTAATTCCAGAACCCTGTTGTATCTGTATCGTTAACCTGGCTTGTAAAGGTGGTGGCTACGTGAGCTATAAAGAGAATTCGTTGAAGTTTGTTTTAGAAAGAAGTCGAGTTTTGTTATAGAGATAAATTGTTGGAATAAGAAGATAATTTATACCACGAAATTTAACACATCAAGAGTATTCAAATACAGCTAAACCTAGTTGAGTTGTTTTAAACGTAGATATTACCAGCGATTGGTTATTTCCATCACCCTGCATATGATTCTTTTGCAGCTATTCGATATGGCATTGGCTTCTCTTGCATTGCAATTATCGTCGGATATTGAAACACCCAGCAATTATTGTAAGATCTCAGAACATTTCCTGTAAGTATTTGCTTCTCTCATTATTGAAGATTAAGCAATCTCTTCCTCATGTCGGATCTTAACCTAACGGACCACGCTTTTAATGAGGTTTAATTGTATTGCATTGTAAAGTAAGTTAGTTTCCTGCAATGTAGTGGAAGGGAATAGTGTGATAATAATTCGTTGCCATTTCTGTTTTCTTATAGAAATGTTGGCAAACTTGATAAAATAAGCTGGGCATGTGACTATGGTTTTGGACCTCCACTCGAAGCCATTGGCTGTTACGATGATATTCTTTTTGTTTTTGACAGGTTGGTCAATCATTTATTCAATTTCTCCAGTAACTACTTTCTTCATATGAATTTTATTACGAGCAGTTAACTGTTTTAATGCCTTCCACTTGCATACGACAATTATTTCCTTGGCATTTTAGCAAGCTAAGTTCTGGATTCTTTTGAAAACTGATTTGTGCATGCGACTTGTGCTTGATATAATGCGCACAAATAATCTTATTAATCCAATTCGAGCTGTATGTAAGATGTTATAGAATGTTGGAGAAGCTGCTCTGCTGCTCCGCAACATAGAAAATGACATTTCAGGCAAATATATTTTTATTTGGTAGAGGTCCTTTGTGCATAATACGGCTAGATCTTGGTGTGATATCCAACGGAAGACTTGGCCCAGTTGAAATCGTTTCAGAATACATCAATCATAATCAAGAATTAGAGGTATCATCCTTTAATTATTTAGTTATTGCAAAATTGTAAAGGTTTGTTTTTCTATTCGATATTTATGATTTTTACATATGAAATGAAATTTCTACTTTAGGCAGTCAACTTTCTTAATGCCATGAATTGGAATACAAATGGACAATTATGTTTTGCTTGCCTCACACTCATTATGGATTATTTATTCTGTCTTCCTTTCAATCTGGAAAGGGAAGGTTTGTTGATATGTTGTTAACGTGCATACATCACGGGCATACGACTTCTGTATTGTTAAACTATTCATCGTACCCTCAATTAGCTACTGAGACATTTGTCGTTCACAGTTTGTCGTGATCTTAAAATGGAATTTCAATTTCCTAATCTTCAATCACTGTTTCATTTTTCTAGCTTGCATTGAAGATGCATTGGGAAGTTTCTACGCTCCAAGCAGAACCATTTCAGATGTTATCATGGGACAATTTTGTGATCCAATTAGTCGCTTAGCCAGACGATTCTTTCATCATCTACTGAGGTGACATTTCTCTTATAGTTGTTGTTGTTGTTATTATGTTCAATATTCCAGCATGCAAATAGCTGCCACTTTTGTATTCAGTTTTGCTCGCCGCTATATGCAATTACTTGACCTGCTAACAAGGGGATTATAGCAGTCTCTAGACACAGCCATTGCTCCGGTTTTAAGATATTTAATGCTCATTGATGAAGCTGTCTCTATTTCACATGGAAACTCATTTGTGTCTCTTTTTCACATGGAAATGCATTTGTGTCTCTTTTTCACATGGAAATGCATTTGTGTCTCTATTTCACATGGAAATGCATTTTTGTCTCTATTTCACATGGAAACTCAATTGTCTCTTTTTCACATGGAAATGCATTTGTGTCTCTTTTTCACATGGAAATGCATTTGTGTCTCTATTTCACATGGAAATGCATTTTTGTCTCTATTTCACATGGAAACTCATTTGTGTCTCTTTTTCACATGGAAATGCATTTGTGTCTCTTTTTCACAAGGCACAAGAGATTTGAGAAAGCTTTTCTATTAGCTGTTGACATTGGTGCAAAAGACCTCTTCATGGTGAGTTTCCAGTATTGCTTCAAATATACGTTGATGGTACTGACCAACATTTTAGCTTATGGATGAGTAATATTAAAGAGAGGACGTTTTTAAATTTATTTGTTGAAATTACGGGGTGTGGAAGAGAAATATTTTACTGAAGTATTCATCGTGATAATTGTTGCTAATTTTACAAATAACATAGTGGATTATGTGTAATTATATCTGCTCGTATTTGTTTCATTTGTTAATTAGGACATACACTACCTTGCAAGTGATATGGATAATGAGCCTCTTGGGGAAGCAGCTAAGCAACGAGCAATGCAGATTCACAATGAAGATACTCATCCAAGTAACAACAGATATAATATACTCAAATATACCGCAATGCAACAAATTAGTGCCAACAGTAGAATTAACTGCTATTGTGACAACAGAAGAGTCGACCACTGTTACAATAAAATGGACCGCCATCTGTATCCCATCAATTGAATTACTTGGAGAAAGGACCCCCACCTAATTAACCATTTCAACATTCACAAATAATTTCATTCTTCGTTACATATTCCATGCTCTTTCTCCACTAAATAACCTTTCTTCACTAGATGCTTAATGTTTAAAATATGATACAATGTTTAATTTTTTAGATTATATTTTGGAAGGATCTGATTATAGCTCTGACGATGCTGTTAGGGATCATCACCAGTCAATTAATCAAGAAGAACATATTAATAATCACAATATACCTCACTCTACTACTGATGGTAATGTACGCCCAGTTGAAGACCTCAATCAACATATTCATCGTCGGCATAATCACCAGTCGACCAGAGGTGGCAGAAAACTGGGAGTAACAATGGAATCTAACATTCCTGAGCAAAATGAATCCACTGAAATGGATGTGAACCAGGAAAATAAACAACTTCCACAAAGAAATGTGAAGACTCGGAGAAGGCAACCACCAGTAAGTTACATAAGCCATGAGTATTCTCTTCAGTTTATTCTGTTCTGTTGTGGGAATAACCTAACAAGCTTTCTGCATTATTTATTTTGCTTCGTTCTATCATGCTTCAAAATCAGGGTTGGTAGATGACTGCGCATGCTTGAAGCCAAACAATATGAGAAAAAAAGCCAAAAAAAGCCAAACTATTTAGAATGAAAAAAGCCAGAAAAACAGCCAAATTTCCAAAATTTTGTCAGAAAACGCCAAAAAAATGCCAAATCAGCGCAATATTTAAATTTAATTTTCAAGCATTGTCCAAACATGGAAATCAGAATTCATGGGCACTGTCCGAATCAAAAGAATTTTTCAGTATTTGCACATCAGTGTAACTGCATGTGGCACTTGCAATAACACTAATGTGGCTTCATTAAAAATTGCTGGGGCTTCATAAAAAGGTGTGTACTGCCTGTCACACTACTAATTCTGTGACACTACAATAGCAACACAATGGCAAGAGGCTGCATTGGTAAAAAAAGCCAAAAATAAGCCAAAAAGCCAAGAAATATTTTTGAAGCCAAAGGAGCTCTGAAAAAGCCAGATTTCTTAAATTTGGCTTTTAAAAAGCCAAGTTACCAACCCTGTTCAAAATGTAAGAGATGCCAGGAAATTTCACACAACACTTCAAGTTTCATAACACAACAACACAACATCTATTGTTCGGTCACCGGTGATGATTGGTTGTTTTGCACTTAACAATCACTCACCTCTTTTCTGATTGGCCGATTTCGATCCTCTTCTGGGTATAATTTTTCGTTAGGTTTTCATTTTCGTTCTCTTTCTGACGTACTACTCTGATGAGTGTCAGACGAAAAGCTTTAGTATTTTACTATGTTTCGCTATGTTTCCGATTTTCAAAGCAATTTTGAAGTTCTGCACCGATCAAAGACTGTACAACATAAGAATGTACTCTTGGATAAAACGCAAATAATTGAATAAATAAATAGAGTTCTAATTTGTATAAAGACAACGCAATAGCCAATCTGCTTGTAACGTCATAAATTCCTGATACATCGAAATCATTTTGATCAGGTCTGATTGGTTGCAAACTAATTAACCTCCCTTCATTTGCTGGCTTCAAAACAGACAGTGTTGTCATTAATTTTCAGATTGTAAACATTTCGTAAAATTGAATTTTAGATCTATGTTTTTGTCTGGAAATTTTCGGGATTAATGCATTTTACAAACAATTGATAATGAAAAGATCATCAAAGCTTTAAACTTATCATTTCAGATTACTAATACATCCGAGAGAGGAAAAAATGAGAAAAATAAAAGCTCTAAAGTGGAAATAATCAACTTTGGTCTTGTATAAAGCCAAAAACATTAGAAAAGAATGTAAATATGCTTTTTCACCATATATAACCTACCACTGAACTGTCATAATTTATGCATCGTAAAATGGACTTTTTCGATAGTTGCAGTACATGGATTTATTTTAACCTTTTGTCTTTAATAAATTGTTTTGTAAATATATGATATTGATAGTTTTTAATGGATGGAAGAAGCCAGTGTACTGGTTGGTGTTGTAGGAGTATTTGGTGTCTTTGGGTGGTTCAACAAGCCTTGTCTCAGCTGCACAACACGTTTGAAAATACTTCCTCCAAGATGTTTGCCATAATCAAATTGATATTGCTCCAGAATATCAGGTACAGTTCTAATCCGTACTGCAACAAGTGAACAGTGTTTCACTAATAGATTCTGCAAATGTTCAGCAGAACATCTTTCAACGGAATTACTTGCTTCAAATGCCTTTGTTATTGCATCGTTTTCAATCTTTAATCTTGGCATTACCAACACTTTTATCACCTGTTATAAAGAAAACAATTGTGCTTATCATAAATTGATGCATAGAAGGAACAAATGGTAGACATTTGAACCTCGATAAGTCGACTACCGCTTAAGTCGAACTTCCCTGATCTCGATCATTTTTGTATTTCCCTTGGTTCCGTATGCTTTATATGTGAACCTCGATAAGTTGAAACCTCAATAAGTCAAACAAATTTTCCTTGCTCTTGGGAGTTTGACTTATCAAGGTTCAACTGTATAAATACTAACACAGAATTCTCCTAACTTTACCAAGGACTGAACATGGTAAAAATGGTTGATTTAAATGATAGCTTCAATTAGAGAAAGATGGTAGGAAGTATTCTTCAAAAGTGATTGTTTTTGCTTGAAATATTAAGCCATGTATTACCTCAATGCCAAGCTCTGCCAATCCAGCAATGGCACCATAATGCATAACAAGAGGTGCTTTATCATTGTATAATGATTTGCATAGTATCTTTGTTATTCTTGATTGAATATTATTAGTAGGACAACTGAATGTTCGACAAAGTTGTGCCATTAATCGTGCCGCAAAGTCACGTAGTGCCCAGTGGTTGTCAACATCTGGTTTCGGGCATAATTGTTTACTTACTATGCAAGTCAGAATCGATGGAACCAGTTCATGTAGATATTTCTCAAGATAGAGAGTGGGGTTTTCCATCAGTGCTTTTATCATGCGCAGTAAATATATTAACAGGGCTAAATTATGCTGTGCAACATTGATTTTAACTCCTTCAGATATGAATGTAGAAAACCTGGGCAACAATTGATAAAGACCAGGGTCTGAAGCTAAACTATGCAATGCTTCAGTGCGCTTTTGTTCATATGAACCAACACAGGCTTCTGTTATCTCCTTATAATACAACTGTTGTTCAACAGAAAGCTCATGTGTGACAACTGGTTTCAACTTTGTCTCTGATAATTTTACATTGATTTTCTTTGCTGTATTAGAATTCTTTGTTTCACTTCCTTTTCCATCTGATTTCATTTTGGAAATTGCAATGTGATCAACTTCGTGTTCTGCAGATTTGATTTTATCAATATCTAATTCATTTACAACATTGTCAGACATATTTGCAGCTTCAACCGCACTTTTTAGTTGTTGTTCTTTGTTTATTGGTGGAGGATTCTCTGGTATCGATGGCTGCTTACCATCCACAGCCAGCCAATGTGATCTCAAATTTACAGCAATGGGAATCTTAGGCAAATTTTGACTTAATAAATCTTCCAAATCAATCTCGGGCTCTTCGAGAAAATAAACTTCTCTTCCACCACCGCTGGCAAACCTGAAAGGAGCAAATTCTTTTGATGTAAATCCATAAAGAGGTTCTACATTCTGTAATCTTAATGCATGATCTATATCTTGTGTTTTCAGCACATTCCTTTTCGAGTTCTGGCTAAATTTTAGGGCATTTTGTATCAACTCCTTCAATCGAAATGTTAGATCATCTGCTAAAAACTTTGCAGCATCATCATTTAATCTATCAACTCCAATTGAATCTGCTGCAACCTTCACACTTTCTTTCGATATTTGTGGCTCTATTTCCTCAACTTTGTTCAAAGAGTTATGATTGGAGGCAGCTTCATCGTGGCTTCCACTACTCGCCATTTTTTTAGTGAATGGAACTGGGGAGGGTGGTGGTGGGTGGACAGAATTTCAAGGGTGGCCTGCTTACCAAATGTGTCCTGGACTGTTGATTGGGTAACATATAATACCTATTGTTGCAATTGACAATGCTTAATTGTTAGCGATCGGAAATCAGCAAATTATGGGATTTAAAGCGGTGATAAAGTTTCCCAAATCTTCAAACCTAAACTTTGGTATCTATCATTTCATTTCATTTCATTTATTCAAATTTAAACTTTTTAATTACAATATATTATTAGGGATATAAAAATATAATTGGGCAAGTTTAGGGCACTTGAAAAAAACTCAGAAGAGCTAAATTAATTATATTAATTAAAGATAAAAAAGAAGAATAATGATAATAAAAAAAAAATAAAAGATAAAGAATACTAAATTAATCAAATTTGGAATTAAACTACAAAATTAGACTAAGAGTTAAGATACTCGTAATTATTTAGTATTCGAAATGATAATTATAATTAAGAAATCAAAATTGAAATTAAAATTAAACAAATAAAAGAAAATACCAAAATACAAATTTTAATTGAAATAGTATGATTTTTTTTTTCTAATTATGACTATGTACAAAGATAGATATTCAACTGGTCAAGCACTGTTTGTTAAAAGCCATGCTTTGTAATTCTTTGAGAAAGTTCGTTTATTTTTGAATTGTTTGAATCAAATTGTTTTCTCTGGATTATCGTTTGCAATAACAGTAGAGATGGTGCTACCGCGTGCGTGCGCAACTAACCAGGTAAGGTAAGTGGTACAAATTGCGTTTCTTCTCTTTACAAATGAATTTCACAATCAAAGGGTAAAGGCGGGTTTACACGATCGTTTTTTGCCAACATTTTTTTTGATATTGGACTGCGAAGCTGAAGAAGGATCGTGTAAATGGCCAAAATTGTTGGCTGGGCATGCTGTTTTTAATCCGCTTATCTGTTGTTAATCACCCATCGTTGTAAATTTTATTTTGATTCAAGGTCAAAATAAAATCGCTCCATCATTTTTTTTCAAAGACGCCGACAATGCCTGACGTCATGTTTGACTCGGAGGGTTTCGAGAATCACAAAGTTGGGGTGAAATAAGAAACACTAGACCTTTAATTTGCTTTTTCATCAACAGAACAAACAGGAATACTATATTTATAGGTAAAATATAACAGTTTATACGCAAAAGGTTTTTAAACGAAAAATCAACAAGTGAATATATACATATAGCAACACAATTCAAACTGAAGAACATATTTATGAGAAATTTATACTATAAACACTTCCATTGCCATGGAACCTGTCCAGGCCCAAAAACTGTTCTGCAACGTTGTTATCGAACGAGGATGGAGACAAGCGAAATCGAATACATGCCTTCAGCCTTTACCTCCCAGATCCAAAGGCAACAATACCAAGGCCTCTGTAAAAAGTGTTCGACAGACATTTGCAGACCATTTTTTGGGCCTGGACAGGTTCCATGGCAATGGAAGTGTTTATAGTATAAATTTCTCGTAGATATGTTCTTCAATTGTTGTTCTTGTGTTGCTATATTCACTTGTTATTTTCTCGTTTAAAAACCTTTTGCGTATAAACTGTTATATTTTACCTAAAAATATAGTATTCCCGTTTGTTCTGTTGATGAAAAAGCAAATTAAAGGTCTAGTGTTTCTTATTTCACCCCAACTTTGTGATTTCGAATCCCTTCGAGTCAAGCATGACGTCAGGCATTGTCGGCGTCTTTGAAAAAAAATGATGGAGCGATTTTATTTTGACCTTGAATCAAAATAAAATTTACAACGATGGGTGATTAACAACAGATAAGCGGATTAAAAACAGCATGCCCAGCCAACAATTTTGGCCATTTACACGATCCTTCTTCAGCTTCGCAGTCCAATATCAAAAAAAATGTTGGCAAAAAACGATCGTGTAAACCCGCCTTAACCTTTCGGTGCTCACGGCACTTTGGTTATTGAATATGATGGATGGTAGTTGTTACTGATAATATTTAATTAAGGGAAGAAACTCTAGCGGGGAGAAACTTTCGTGACTGTAAAGAAAGAAAAACGCGCAGTTCTTGGAATTTACTTTAGTGAATGAGTTAAAACTTTCGCTGGAATAAGTTTTCAGGAATTTGAATTTTTTGTGAAATTACAGATGATCTCCGACAGTGTTCTGCAAGTGTTCCACAACTGTTGGAAGCTTCTTTTCATGTTGACAGGAAAATGTGAAAAGGTTTTCATTTAAACACGGTTATTTTGAATCCTTCCTTCATTCAATTTTATTGTTCGTGAGATGAGATCGATTTCCCACGCCTGGCCCTTTCGTTCCTTGCCTGTTCTTTTCCGAAAACACTTCAATTTATTCCTCTTCGCCTCCTTCGATGTAATGGCTCTTTTTCAGCTAAAAATTCCCTGTACCTGTATTTTTCGAAATTTTTACACTTTTCTCCTTCGAAAATTCTTCCGCCCTTTGTTTTCGTCTAATCTCTGCTAGTACTTTGTTGTGTGCTCTGTCAGCAGATGCTGCAGTGCCTAGGCTTTTGTTTTGCGTGCGAGGGGGAGATGTCCCGTCCCGAGCTTCCTCGCGTACTGAATTCTTCGATTCGAACAAAGCCTGTTGAGCTATGCGACTCCCTGACAATTATTGCGACTGGATGATGTAATGCTTCCGGATCGATCGTGCGTTGTTGAGCATTTTCGAAACAATGAATCCCTGTTGCGTTTTGCACTAATCCAATTGCGTCCTTTGTTGTTGTGTCCTTTGATTGACAAGGAAATTATAAATTGCCCAATGAAAATAGGTGCCTCCCCGCAATGTATTATGGTAGGAGATATAAAAGCCGAAAAAAGTTCACATGAATTTTCCCCAGTGATGTTATACTCTCACTGCCGTGAGCAAAAATGTGCTTCATGGACCCACATCGAAATTGGACATTACACATGACGTCAGAGTTTTACATGACATAAATCCTAACGTCACAGCTTTTCAGCTTTATGATAAGATAGTATGCTTCAAATTTAGCGATTGTAATTCAACACATGCCCGTTTTAACTTTAACCGCGTACTGCACTCAACAGCATGTTAGCTTTCAATAACAGGAATAATGGTTTTGTTGAGGCTCTCTCATCACCTTCAACATCACATTATGCATGTTTTCAAAATAAACCATACATTACAAAACACTATTGCTATAACTGATATGAAAGAAAACTGGCATGTTATTATGAACAGTCTTTTTTGCTAAGGTAACTGCACGCAAGATGAAATTTAAATTTGAAATTCGTTCAAAAGTACTTTTAGGTATTTGTTGTTCTCTCACCGTATTTATTGTTATTCTACAATTATTTCTTCATAATAAAATATCACCGACACAAAACATGCCGACAGTAATGTTACACACAAGTAAAGAGCGCATCCAAGGTGTCAATCGAGACTATCTCAACATCAATGATATGAAAGATGGCCTGTCCAACTTTGAAAATAGCATTAGAGAACTCAAAAAGATAAAAACAGCAACACTTAATGAATTACAGTCATTGAGCCAGAAACACTTTACTGCTACAGATGAAATTAAAAAGTTATCTACAGAAAAAGTTCGCTTGTCAGAGGATATTGCAAAGTTGTATAAATCTTTGATGAATGTAAAAAGAGAGCTTAGATCCCTCCAGTCTGCCTTTGCTGTTAAAAAACTGCAGTTTGATATTCCAATTGCTGCTCCCAAACACCCTGTGAATACTGCAAAGATAACTAAAGCGCAGTCATCAAATGAAAATTCAACAAAACTTGGATGCTCATTTTCATCATGCTTTGATTATTCACGGTGTCCAATATTGTCACAATTCAAAGTATACATTCATAAGCCAACAAATATTAAACACTTACCATTTGTTGATATGGGAAAGTCTAATCTGTTTTACAACGAAATTTTAAAAATGCCATTTTATGAGGATAATCCAAATGCAGCTTGTATTTTTGTTGCTGTTTTGGTGATTGATTCAACACATCCTATCAAAGACAACTATCCTGATAAAATTGTGGAATACTTCAAATCATTAAATACATGGAGAAATAATGGTCAAAATCATTTATTATTCTTACTGAACAAAAAGGAATCATCAGAGATGATTTGCGAGTACTTTAAACAGTTATCGAAAATGCAAGCTGTTATTATAACACCTACATACTGTGAAGGATATTATCGGGATAACTTTGATGGATTATTATTTCCTAATGGTTTATCATCAAGTAAAGAAGAATCCTGGAGTATTTTGCCATCTTTAGTTCCAATAAAAAGATCTTATTTATTTGTCATAAATAAAAATCTTAGTGATGTAGAAATCTCTGAGGAAGATATACAGAGTTTGAAAGGATGGGTTACTGATGTATATATTCATACAAAATCACAATGCATTACTACAAATTGCCAAGATGTTTTTGAAAAAAAATTGCAAGATGCTGTTTTCAATTTATTATTCAATATTAGAGATTATAATAAGTTAATTGAAGGGATTATTTCATCATTCAAGCATGGTGCAATTCCAGTCATCATTGGAGATGAAATTTTGTTGCCATTTCAAAATGTCATTGATTATCGCAGAGCATTGTTGACTATACCTCAAGCAAGAGTTACAGAAACAAATTTTATTTTGCGAACAATGAAAAAGATTGATGTTTTTAGCATGAAAAAGCAAGGAAGGTTTTTATTTGAAACTTATTTTTCATCTCTGTCTGCACAAATCAGAACGATTTTTGCAATTTATCAGCATCACATTAAACTGCCGCCAACTCCATTGCCAGAGTACAGGGCAAAGCCTTTATACAAATCAATGATCGTGGGGAATGTTACAGATGATGGAGCATTGAAATCGGCTATATTCAACCAAAACTGGACAATATCAAATGTCAATTGCCATCAACATTGGAACACGTATCCTGGTGGGCATTACTTACTGCCTTACACACCTAACAATGATGCTTTACCATCAAGTGTGCAATTTTCAGAAGATGTTAGGGATTATATGCCAATTGGAAATGGTAAACGTAACAAGTTTGCCAACTCACTTGGTGGAGATAAGTCTGTGGAGCATTTCACTATTATAATTCTCACTTACAATCGTGAGATGATTTTGCTAGAGTCACTTCAAAGGCTGTCTGGGCTGAAATATTTGAATCGTGTTTTGGTCATTTGGAATAACCCCGCTAGACCTACACAAGAGCTTGACTGGCCGGATATTGGTGTACCGATACATGTGAGTAACATATAATATTATGCATTAATTATTGTCAGCAGGTCACCCAATGTTTTACTGATGGGGGCTCCAGTGAATTACTTGAGGAGACGTTTGTCGAAATTTCTCAGCTATCATGGATCTATATCCGTCATAGTTCCAAGTCCATGATGGCATTATCAATTCTCTCTAGCTTTGTTTTTCATTGATTGTTCCTGTCATTTAATCAATACATCATGATATAGTATGAAATCACACAATTTTCTGCTACTTTGCTTATTTTTATTTTTTCTCCACTTGAGATGACACGATTGTTTTATTCTTTCAGGTTGTAAAAGCAGAGAACAATAGCTTGAATAATAGATTTCTTCCATACGATTTAATCGACACTGAAGCTGTCTTGTCCATGGATGATGATATTTATTTGCGCGAAGATGAAATCGAACTTGCTTTTCGGTAAACTATCGCTTTATTTTTTAGCATAAAACTGATATATAAAAAAACGTGTAGGTGCGATGTTTTCAAGTACTTTTTGATAATTGGTGAGTTTTAATTTACTTTTCTAGTGTTTGGAGGGAAAATCGCGATAGAATTGTCGGGTTTCCTGGACGATATCATTCGTGGGATGGAAATAAAAATATCTGGACTTACGATGCTAATGTTTCTTGTGAATTATCCATGGTATTAACTGGGGGAGCATTTTTTCACAAGGTGAATTTGAATTTGCTATCATCTGTGTCTTTACAGCTATTTATTTGTTTATTTACTTGTGGATAGTTTGGGTATTTATTTGCACGATTTGTTGTTTTTAAACTAGAAAACATGGTTTTTTGCATCAATTATGACCAAACTAAATATTTGCTGTTCATTTTTTGTCAGTACTATTCATACCTGTACACACACATAATGCCGTCAGTGATACGAACTATGGTTGATGATTACATGAATTGTGAAGATATTGCAATGAACTTCCTCGTCAGCCATATCACCAATAAACCTCCAATAAAGGTAATTTTTCTGATCAACATCACATGTCCATTGATGCCTATTTGCAAACAAATGCCAATGAAAATCATATAAAAATGTGTTAGTTTGGTGTCATGTGCCTCGCAAGAGCAGAACGCCTCTGAGGCATTTTCGTAAACCAGCGCTTTTTCGAATGAGCGTCCACCCCTTGTGACATTGGATATCCGAAACCAAGGGTGGGAATTACTCATTTGCTTCGTTGTGTGATTAGCGTGTCTTTATTATATCTTTACTATGCTTTACATTTCTTATATTTCCTATTCCCTTTTTAGAGGACCGATAGTTAAATTGGTATCTCGGGCGCTCATTCGAATAAATGCAGCCGTTAGTTTCTGTCCCCGTTTGTTTTACATTGATCATTGGGATTGTGATTATGATTATCATGATTGTGATTATGATTGTCATGATTGTGATTATGATTGTCTTGATTCTCAATGATGTCTTTGTTATAACTGATGATTGCGTTGATTATAACTGATGTAAAAGTGACTTTGAATGTTATTTGATTGATTTTCAGGTGACATCAAGATGGACATTTCGCTGTCCCGGTTGTCCAACATCTCTGTCTTCAGATGATTCGCATTATGTTGAACGGACAAAATGTTTGAATTTTTTTAAAACCGTCTATGGATATATGCCGCTGAAGAGGACCCAATTCAGAGCAGATTCAGTCCTATTCAAGACCAGATTGCCATTAGGTAAGCAAAAATGTTATCGATTTGTGTGATGCGTATAATACTAATACATACAAATTATCATTGCCCAACGCTTTAAGTTGGACTGTATAAACGCTTCCGAAAGAAGGGCAACGTTGATCTAAATATTTTAAAAAGAAAACCGAATTGTTTGAAGAACCCGATAAAGTTATACGAAAGAGCATTCTTCTTCTGCAAGCTAATATCAAAAAGCAATTAAATCGAATTATATTCCATAAAATTATTGACAAGCAACACTGTGGGACAATATTGAAGATAAAATGATCGCCACATTGACATCACAAAAGCGAATGGATAAAAAGAATAAGAATATTGAGAAATTGTTGATTTATTAAACTTTAACCAATATGCCACTATACTATTTACTACTTATTCTTATCAATTCTACACACTATTTTAATTATTTTTTATAGTCACTTTTATATGAAAATATATTTTTATTGTTTGTTTCATGATGACTGTTTACCAAAACGTGCACAAGCCTTTTTCCAACGACATTGCGTGCACCAAAGTGATTTATTTTCCATCCCGTAAACCTTTCTGCATTTCTTTGATGAATCCACCCCTTTCAGCCCCAATTTGTCCCTCGTAGAACGCACTCTGCCCGATACTGTTTTGATTCGTCCGTATTTGGACCTAAATAAAAAATCACGACAGTCACAATTACGTATCTACATCATTATAATATTGTAGGTTTGATTTTTGTGAGCGGTCCTCGTTGTATGTAGCTACTATAGGACAAGAAGGTCGACAGATAACCGAAAGAAGAATAATAGCAGCCGTGTAACCTCGTATTCGATTCTTTCCTTTGTGACCAATTTTCGCGTGCTACCGATTCCTTATTGTTTTTTAAAATCCCATTTGCAGCCTCGCTTTCGAGTGAGCCTTGAGCTGCATCATCTCCATCAGCCTCGTCTTCATCGATACCACTGCTCAATGATGAATCATCTGATTGGTTCGAAGTGTCGTGCAGAAATAAATCATTGAAATAAAATTCAACCGAATCATCATCTTTTGGTCTGAAAATATAAACAAACCAAAACACGTCATTATATGTTTAATAATCCAAGTCCGATGTGATACCACAAGACACAGATTGAATACACTTGATCTGCTCACCCTAAATACTCACCCTAAATGCTCTTTTTTCACATGACGTATTATTCTTGGCAGTGACGTCATTACTTTACCACAACCTCTCCACATGCACTGGAAAGCTTTGCTTGAATTTTCTGACTTCGAAGGCTGAGCAGAAGATACAGAAACACGTTTTACAAGAATATCCCTGGTGATTTATCAAAATTAGAAACTATAATACGATGGAGAGAGAAGTGTCTCACTACACTGTGTCCCTGGTGCTTAGGCTTGGACTTCGTTGTGGCTTATTTCACTACATTGCGTCCCTGTGCCTTGGCTTGGATCTTGCTGTTGAAACACAAACTTACCACCACCGAAAACTCCAACTTTAAAGGGACTTATTTATGGGGAGGGTTTATTTCAGACTTAAGTATTTTCTTTCAAGGTTGAACAAATAAGATTATTCAGCTCATGCAGGTAACTCGAAGATTTGCAGCAATCGTAAAAATGTGATGAACATTTGACAAGTTAATCAAACGAGCCCCCATCGGGGTTGCTCGAAGGTGGAGTGAGATTTCAACGTATGGAGCAAAAGTAATTCATTGGGAAGTAACGCAGTTGGATCAAAAGTACAGGTGATAAGTCTGTACTGGTGACAAAAGTTTTCTACATATGTGGTTTCGATGAATGAAACAAGCCAATTTGGCTCCGTGTTGGCACAACAAATTGTTATTTGCTTACCAAATGCGTAATCGCCCTTGGTACAGGTCTACTGTCCTGTCCTTCTGTTCATTTCTTTTCAAAATCAGGGCTTGAGCAAGCTTCCCTGCTGTAGTTTGAAATATTTGAGAATGAAATGATGTTAAATTTGAATTATATACCTTCGTCTCGCTCAATGTGGTGGTTTCAGTATCCCATGATTCAGCTCGCTCCAGTTTTTGTCCTCGTATTGCGATGGTGGAATAATCAAGAGAAACAGTCCTTCTTTTTCTTGAGTTGGTCACCCTCGGCGATTCAAAAGAACGAGTTCTTGGCTTCACCAGTTTGTCATAATATCCTTCATCATCAACTTTGATGCTGAACAATTGCTCATTCGAAATTTTCAACTCTTCTTCTGGGCCACTTTTTGACACGGGGAAAACAAACAAATCTGCAAACCAACAAAATGAAATATCACAGAACAGTGGTCGCTGCAAATACCCAGCTATAATTGCCAATAATGTAATTGTTGCAAATTCGTTTTAGACACAGCTATGCTGTTGCAGTACAGTTATCCGGTAACATTGGAAATTTTTACGACATTAGTGTGGATAATCAATTACAGCTATTTTTTCTGGTGAACCGCAAGATGGCTTGCTTTATGGGAAATGTAAGCCTCAACCAGTTCAATACCATTCAAGCAATATTCTCAATATGTCAAATATGCATCAATGATTTTGACATTTCCAGTGCACCACCATATTGTATGCAACATGAATAGGGCCCATTCATTATAGGCCCTATTCATAATCAATAGGACCCGGTAGGGCCGAATTTTGAAGATCAGAGAATAACTAATATTTGATATTTCGTCAAAGGAATCAGTTGCGTTATCAATACGATTCGTATTCTTTATTATGAAGGTTGAATTTCTTAGCTCGTCACAATATAGAGGTGCAATGGCGTTTGATACAGTGATGTGAAGTTGCTTGTAATGAGACACAACTGTGGGTGGGGTAATTTATTAAAAAATAAACGTAAACTGTTTGTAAGTATAGCAATTAAAAATGTTACCATTGTGTGGCTTGACACTTGGTGATAAAGACAGAGATGTTAATGCAATGGCTGCAGCTTTTATATCATCTTCTGTTGTCCAATCTGTGTTTACATGATCCTCCTCGTCGTCATCATGATCAGCCTTCTGGTTTGCTGCTTCCAAGTTTCCTTTTGGGCTCAATGTCCGTATTTGCCTATTCGAAATATCAAGCAAAACGTCAAAATTTACGCACAGTTCTTTTACGTTTTTCTTTTTCTCCAGGACAGAATTGTTATTCACATGCTTGTACCTTTTGCAGCTTCCAGTCATTCTATTCTTCACGAAAACATTCATCAAATTCTATAACTCCATCCATATTATTAAAAATGCAGGAAACGTTATGACAACCCAAACAATCAGGGGACCTAATAGAATGGCCATGTTAAAGAGCCTTGGCGTTATACTTCGCTATATGTGTAAATAGTGCAGCGATTTCAAGGAGAATACATACAGAGGCATTTTGAGTTTACGAGTGTTTGAGTTGTCGGAATTTGATCTGTTTGCTAGCAATGTGCGACTCACAACTTGATAAAAACATGGACACATCAAGATAATATGTGAGGTTATCAAATATTGTCATTCTTCATTTTTTGCCTACCAATGCCAAACGATGAGATGAGAGAGAGAGAGAATGCCGGCCGATACACTGATAGGCAAAGCGATAGAGTTGCACGGAAGGTTTATGTTCGAATTTTCGGCGAACGATTTGTTTTGCATCGTGCAGCAGTGGCTGCATCATTAACGGAGTCTGCAAAATCGCTTGGCTGCAGTTGTGCAAATATACATGATCACATGATCACAATTCTAAAGAATAAAGACGGATTTATCTGTCTCGGAGAGTAATTTGCATTTTGTTTACTTGAAGATGTTCTGGCCGACCTTTCGATCCGCTCCATGCCTTAACAGTCAGGGGTATAGTACATGTTTTTTGAACTCAATATATAAATTTCTCTCTTTCCCATCCCGTACGAGCTTGTTAGCTTGTGAAATACATATGCTGGAAATTACACCTACACCTAAACTGTATTGTAGCGAGTACAGTTTTAACAGGCGAGAACGACGTTGAATCTTGCTTATAATGCTATCAACTGTATAAAGAATACATGAGGAGAATGATGACGATGGTGAAATATACTAACCTTTCGGCGGCGGCTAATTGTGTTTGCTGTAGCATTGCTACTTTTGAGTTTGCAGTATCTGGAATTGAATTCTCGAGACAGCCAAAATGATGACGGGATATATCGCTTGAAAGTCTCAGTTGTCTAATATTGAACATCTCCAATTCGTCAATAGCATCCAGTCTAACGCTGACGTTTTCGCCGACTTGGCTGATAACTGAGCCACGATGTTCCTTTCCCAAATGAGACACGGAGATTCTTTGGCCTAAACATAAATGGATAGTTCCATTTGTTGATGAAGGCGATAGGTCTGCTCCTATTAGCTCATGTGGCAATACATCTTTTAGCCAGCCGTCGCTAAACACCACTGTGTAATACAATTCGCCGGTCGGTGCGATCTTAGGCCCTTGGCAAAATACTATCGGACTGAAAATTTCATTGTCGTGTTTTGTGAAAACATTTTGTCCTTGAAATTGCGAATATAAAGCCATCAAGGATGGTGACAAAATGTTTTAACGGTCCAATGTTTCAATCTGAAATTGATCTCAAACACATAACAATCACAACTTACCAGAGTTTTTAAATCTTTGCCAAGCAGACAAAGTTATGTTGACTCGGTCAAAGTCGCAGTGTATTAGAGTTGAACCGGTCTCGTCCCGTCTGCATGTCTGAAAGGTGTGTCTGTTAAAGGGGGATTCCCCTCAAAGCAGCAAAAGTAATTAGATGTCACCAGTTGTTTTCCTTACTGATCATGTGATCAAAAGTTGTTTTTCATTTTTCGTTGTCTATTTTTAGATCACTTTCGTTTCCCATTTAACAGCGGAAGTTCACAGTTTTTTTTATCCATCTCCTTTGACTCCTGACCTGATCGGCTATTGTACGACGGCGAAAATCGGCCGTCGGAGGAAAAGGTCAAGTCAATGTTCTTCGTTGGTCACGAAAATTCTCGTTTTTCCTCATTCGTTGGGATGATAATACACAACATTCTGCGACACGACGACGAGAAGACGTGTCTGATTTCCATACGAGTCGGGTGGAGTAAACATTTAGTTCCTCATTTTCAGCAGACGGCCGAGGTAAATTCTGCAATGAAAGCCAAATGTTGTCGCAATGCACTGATGCAGTTAATGAGGTAAGAATCTTTATACTATCACTAGAGTTTTTTCTGCAATAGTATAATGGAGCCGCTGTTTTGTTGAAACTTCTCTTGCGGTTTCATGAGGCCAAGCAAAGCAAAAGGGCCTACACCACTATCTTTGCTCTGTCTGCTATGAGAAAATAGAAAAAAGAATTCAACGATTATTATCAAGAAATATTTTTCGAATACATCATTTGCATTTTTTACATGGGAAAATGTGTAGAAAATTCATTGTTACCTCATGCAGGTTGGGACTTTTTGTGTGTAAATTTACGTTTAAAAGTTAGTTAAGGAACTTTGAGAATTCAAAAATCTGGAATGGGATATATATGTAGAGCTTGCTTTTCATATAAATCAGCCAAAATACAACAAACTACACTCATTATTTCTCCTATCAATCAAATAATTATGAGCCTAATAATTTTCCAGGAAATACACACGTTTAGAAACGAAAAACAAAAAAGACAAAAATCTAGGTACAGGAAGTCTGAACAGCATTACTAACGAACATGTAATTGTCAAATGAATTTTCTTTTTATAACAACATTGTTGTAGGATTTTGAAGATAATTCTTGAAATGTTTCAGCCATTGAGCTCCAACTGCACCATCAACAACTCTGTGGTCACAGCTGAGTGTCACACTCATAATATTTGCATTTCTAAAACTAAGAATGAGCAGAAAAATTAATTAGGATTTGTAAAATGCAATCAACCATTTAATTACACAAAAATGAAAAAAGCCTTTTAATTATGATTTTGGGACATTTTGCAACACCTAAGAAAATTTTACTGATGAAGCTATTCCAAAAATTCTTGTGATAAAAGTAAGAAATCAAAAATACCAACCCAGATTCACTATCTTCATCTGGCAAAAGTTTCTTTTCTGTTGAACCAATGGCAAGGATGCAACTCTAAATGAATAAAAAATAATCCATTGAAACCAATATATAGTATAATATATATAATAAATAATTTATCTCAATACTATATAGTATATATTGGTACATAATAATATAATTCAATAGTTTGTAATGGCATACCTGTGGTGGATTAATAACAGCTGAGAAATTCTTTATGCCAAACATCCCTAAATTTGATATCGTAAATGTACCACCCTGTTGATACAGTAGAATGATAAGGAATACAATTCCAAACAAGTCAAGTTTTTATACTGTCTTCAAAAAATTGAAAACTGGACAACATTTATGCAAAACATACCATAAATTCATTTGGTTGGAGAAGTTTATTTCGAGCTTTTTCGGCAAGGCTCCTTACATTATTACTGATATCCGCCAAACCCTGGCATGAAAAATTGCATTGAAAATTCATTGAAAAATATCAATTTAAACAATGAAAAAGTGGAAAACAATTATATAGTAAGCATGCCTTTTTATCTGCATCAAAAACAATTGGAGTAATCAGTCCACCATCTGTGCTCACAGCTACACTTATATCAACCGTGTGATAGCTTATAAGAAAAACAGTTGTATTAAAAGTTAGCACTTTGAGAATCCCTGACATAACAATGAATATTTTGTATTTGACATGAAATTATACCTTCGTACAAAATCTCCCATCCAAGATGAATTGCATTCTGGGATCTTCTTTAATGCCAGTGATGATGCCTTGATGATGAAATCATTCACTGATATTTTAAATTCATCTTTTCCAATATTGTTCAACTCTTTTCTTAACCTGAAAGTGAAATTTACAAAGCCTCCCATTTATTACAACATATTTTAAGTTAATCAACAAAGTTAATGATATAAAAAGTCATAAAAATACCTTAACACGTCATCCATTTCAATATCAACAGAAAGATAATAGTGAGGGATAGTCTGCTTTGCTTCAAGAAGCCGCTTTGCAATAGTCTAAAAAGATGATATAATTATTACTATTTTTATGCCGTTCGTGTGTTACTATTTGTTATTAGATGTTAGCACTAATTAGTACAACTAAGTGAATTTTACCTTGCGCATATTTGATAATTCAATGTCTGTGTATTGACCTGAAATTATTTAAAATCAATTGTATTGTGTTTATAAACATGATGTGACTACAATGTACCAATGTGACTACAATGTACCATACAAAAATGAGGATACGTACCACCCACAGCAGAAGGTCTATCTGAACTTTTAGTAGTTGTTGCCATGGTAGACACGGGGGGTGTAGCTTTGGCCTGTGCCGCAATATTGGCTGCAGCATTTGAAATATCAGCTGATGTTATTCTTCCATCAGCACCTGTTCCTTTAACAGTCTAAAAATAACCAAGGAAACCAAATTTTGAACATACTACACGTAACAATATGAAAACCTTTCACTTGAGTGAATAGGCCAGGGCATCAAGGCCAGTCTACCAGGCCAGCCAGATGGGCTGAATACATCATTATTGAGCAAGGGTGAAATAAAATCTATAATTCAACTGGTGTGAAATCAAAGGAGTAAAAGAAGGAAGCATACGTCAAGATCAATTCCCAGTTTTGCAGCTTCTTTCTTTGCCATTGGACTTGCAATTATTCTGTCAGAAGACGATTGTTCTTGTTTTGTTGCAGTTTTTACAGGTTCTGGACTGGGTGTGGCTTGGGGAGGTTCCTCCTTTTCCTGCTAATTAAACAAATAACACAAACTGGTTATTAAGCTGCTAACCATCAGTGTGTTGATAAAATTAATTAATTAATTATTTGATTGACTGAAATTAATTGTAATGACAGAGGCTCACCTGTTTTTCAATTTCTTCACTTTTAGGGGGTGTTAGTTTTTCACTTTCTGTTGCATCTATTTTATAATTGCTAAATGCAGCAATATCTTCTTCTTCTTCGACAATTATGCAGATAATCTGAAATTTAAAACTTATTTATTTAAATTTATTTAAAACTGTGGTGACAATACCTCATATTTAGAAGCCCAATCAGATATGTAAACAGAATAATAAGGAAAAATCAAAACCTCTTTCACTGCAACATCTGATGGGCCCGCTGGAACTAAAATCTTAGCAAGATATCCTTCCTCAGGTGTTTCCATTTCCATTGTAGCTTTATCTGTTTCGATCATTGCCAACACTTCACCTTCATTTACCTTTTCACCTTCTGTTTTCTCCCAACTTATAATTTTTCCACTTTCCATCGTTGGTGATAGATTTGGTAAAATAACATTGTGATGGCTTGGCAGACCTGAATTTTGATGAAAATATTTTCAGGTGGTCACAGTATCCATTATTTGAAAATAAAATTAAATGATATTGCTTCTAACTTTATATATTATAGAATAGATACATGCATGATATGATTACCTTTATCAGAGTATAATCTTTTAGACACTAATTCTATGCTACTGCACTTTTTGTTGATAGAACTAAAAGATAATGAAAATTTGCTAACCCGTTTGAAGATTAGTATAAACACAAGTTGTCAGCTCTTTCAGATTGAAAAATATTGTCTGTTCACGCCATAGACAGACACCATCATTGAAAGTTTCAAAAGTAAGTTAAACATCTGCCACGGACCTTTAGATCTACCCTTTATTTTGCAGTATCCAGAATTTTACATTGATGTTGTGTTTCTATATAGCGTTCCAGATGTTTCAGAAAATTAAAAAAATTACCTTGTACAGGCAACAGGAGCGTTACTTCCGTTATAATGTTTATGAAAGTTTTGCAACCTTCTTTTTCCAGTGCTGCAACAAATCGATCTTCTCAACACCAGAGTTCTGTACGCGAACCGACCAGAAAATTTTCCAGCCATAGCAGCATTTCCTATGAAACGATTTTGAACAGATGCAAGGTGTCGTAATGAAATCATTTCTGCCGAAAGGTATATTTTTCAGAGCAGTTGGCTGAAAAACTTTATCATATTATCCGCTTCTTGCCATTTATCATTCATAGTTGGCTAAAGATACTAGTGGTCAAAAAGAGACATTGCTCCTCCGCATGACGTTACCCTAAGGCCAATGCGTTAACAAGCGTTACGTCATACATGCTCCTGCGTAGTAACTATAACTATGTCACTGCACATCCTGACCACCTTTTCTTCCGGATGACGTAACCCTAACGCTAACGCTAACCCTAATCCTTACCCTAACCCTAACCCTTGCGCTAACCCTAAGCCCAGCATCCACAGTTTTGATTGCTATTACGTCAGAGAGCCTCCTGCGCAGTGGCCTATAAATGGTACTGCGCGTGCACACCCACCTTTACGGCCACTGCAACCCTAGCCATAATCCTCACCCTAACCCTAAGCCCAGTATCCACCGCTCTGAATGCTATTACGTTATAAAACCTTCTGCGCAAGGGCCTATATATGGTACTGCGCAGGCACATCCACCTTTACGGCCACTCTAGCCCTAGCCCTAACCCCAATCCTCACCCTAACCCTAACCCTAAGCCCAGCATCCACAGTTCTGATTGCTATTACATCATGGAACTTCCTGCGCAGTGGCCTATATGTGGTACTGCGCAGGAACCCCCACCTTTACGGCCACAACAACCCTAGCCCTAACCCTAATCCTCACCCTAACCCTAACCCTGAGCCCAGCATCCACCGCTCTGAATGCTTTTACGTCATGTAACCTCCTGCGCAGTGGCCTATATGTAGCACCGCGTAGGCACCCCCACCTTTACGGCAACTGCAACCCTAGCCCTAACCCCAATCCTCACCCTAACCCTAACCCTAAGCCCAGCATCCACAGTTCTGATTGCTATTACATCATGGAACTTCCTGCGCAGTGGCCTATATGTGGTACTGCGCAGGAACCCCCACCTTTACGGCAACTGCAACCCTAGCCCTAACCCTAATCCTCACCCTAACTCTAACCCTGAGCCCAGCATCCACCGCTCTGAATGCTTTTACGTCATGTAACCTCCTGCGCAGTGGCCTATATGTAGCACTGCACAGGCACCCCCACCTTTACGGCAACTGCAACCCTAGCCCTAACCCTAATCCTCACCCTAACCCTAACCCTGAGCCCAGCATCCACCGCTCTGAATGCTTTTACGTCATGTAACCTCCTGCGCAGTGGCCTATATGTAGCACTGCACAGGCACCCCCACCTTTACGGCAACTGCAACCCTAGCCCTAACCCTAATCCTCACCCTAACCCTAACCCTGAGCCCAGCATCCACCCCTCTGAATGCTTTTACGTCATGTAACCTCCTGCGCAGTGGCCTATATATGGTACTGCGCAGGCACCCCCACCTTTACGGCCACTGCAACCCTAGCCCTAACCCTACCCCTAACCCTAAGGCCAATGCATTTGCTAGCGTTACGCCATACATGCTCCTGCGCAATAACTATAGCCATGCCACTGCGAATCCTGACCACCTTTCTTCTCCGCATAAGTAACTTTACACTATTTCCGTATACCTACTAACTGAGGACAATATAATTTACCCCAGAGACCTGGGTACTCATTTCCCTTCCTCGGAAGGATGGACAACTGAGTTGAGTTGGCTCTTGGCTTGTAGTTCGTGGTTCCGACCGTTCGTAGGTTCGAACCCGTGAAGGTTGCCCTTCAAGGATACGAAATCCAGCGCCTTAACCGCAAGCCTACGCCACCGATACTATTTCATTCAGTTAAAATTGTTTCTATAAATGATTTTATATCTATATTATTTTCATGACCCCCGAGATTTCACTAAAATCATGGTTGCTGTTGTCTGCTCCTTGCTGTTACAGTACATCCTCTATTATCCGAACCTCGATTATCCGAACGCCAAAAGTTTGTTTTCTGTACATCAGTTTTTTGCAAGCCAATTATCGATCACCACATAAAATATCCGTTGCTTTTTAAATATTTGCCCTTTATCGAAGTCAAATCCAACGAAAAAATCAAATTAACACACCGGTTTTCATATTCGTGTTTACAATTACCGAAACCGCTAAAAGGAAATCGAACAGGAATTTCAAAATCCACGAGTTTTGACTAATTGTGATCGTCCCATCCTCCGTTTGAGCATCCCATGACTATTCTGGGTGATAACAATAAACTTCATAGCAAGATTAGCAGTTAAAATTTTGTCCTCGATTATCCGAATTTTTGGCGTATCCGAACGGCCCAGCAAAAAATTGAGTTCAACTTGTTCGGATAATCGAGGATGTACTGTATTTTTAAATGTGACGTCATTGTGGCCTTGGGGGGCGTGGGCCTAGCCGGCCAGGCGGAGACGGCTCCAAGTATTCAAAGATGGAGGTGGATTCCGAAAGTTGCTTAGCAATTGTGAAATATTGGCAGGAACATGAGAAAAAGAAGAAACATTTTGATAAAAACGAATCAGAGCGATTCCGGGAACACCTGAGGAGGATAAAAATAAAATTTTTCGTGCACATTCAAATAGAAGAGGTAAAGATAATAAGTGTTTACTATCGCTTTCTAAGACCATTCGCCCAACCGCCATTTCTTCTCCCAACTACCTTTTTGCCCAACCTTCTTTGTTTATTTATTTAACTATTTATCTATCTATCTATCTATCTATCTATCTATCTATCTATGCTGTATTGTACAACAATTGGTAGTGGTTATTACGTACATATTTGCTTAGTCAGTTAAAGCTCGTTCACATTTAAAATTTATTTCAAAATTTATTTTGGCAATGCTTATCAGCCGAAAATCCGATAAACATTTTTGTGGCCAGCTGAAGCGTTTTGCTTTATTTCTCTATGATAAAAGATGTTTTCATTACTTTCCTATTTTTTTACCATTCTCAAAATTCATTCTTTAAAATCAAGTTAAAATATATACAAAGATAGAAAAAAAACTCTAAAATAACAGCTCCTAAAACTATATTGACAAATTAAAAAGAAGAAGATAACAACCTAATAAAATGAACCCTTGAATAAAATCCCTAAAAACATAAATTACCTAATAACTGAATTAAAAATTGTTCGAGAACCTCTGAGGCATAAAAGAGCAGATCTAATCAACCTAAACGATATTTTAGTTCTTATACATGACATGACTTCACTATATTTTTTGTCAGTTTTCTGTGAAATTTTTTGGCCAGAATTTTGTGAAAACTTAAGCATTCTGTCCCCATTGTGCCATTGCTGCCAAAAACTAATGGAGTAAACGTTCCATGTTCGATCTCAATCACCCTTTGATTATAAGATCTTTTCTTTTCACATTCTGCTCCGCGTAGGATGCGATCAGTTGAGAGGGTTCTATTTGACCTGGCATTCACGTGTGCGACTCTAATATCAAAAAATGCAGCCTGACCAGGTCTATAAAACCCTCTCGCCTTCACATCCAGCCGAGCATTATCATCAGTGTTAGCTGAGCAGAGGGCCATCGTTTCTCCCGTTACAGGCTGCAGCTTAGGTTCCACCTCCACGTCTCGGCATACTTCTGAAAGCAGATTTGCTTCCAAGTCCCTCAGTTGATCATGTCGGATATGTATGAAGCCACCTTTTTTACAATCTTGTGCATGAATCGGGTCAAAGTTGCTACCACATACACATTTACTTGGTAGCCCTGGCAATGACTTGTTGTATCTCAACGCTATTGCATCCCGGAACTCTTCTTTGTTTAAAACGTAGCGTAATTATTTTTTTACCATTTGTCATATGTGCTATGGGGTGAGCCCCACCTAAATTCAACTTCTCGTAAGTCTGCATGAAGGTGTGTGATAATCAGGCAAAGAATGTTGGTTCTTTTATATCTGGTATTTTTCATTGTTTTGAGTGGAAGTCAAATGACATTTTTTCACTTAGGACATTGGCACAAAAAGTTCAAAAGAAACAGAACGTATCATTGGGGAATGTGATGAAGGATTGAGCTCAGCAGAAATTATTGAAGATATGTTCATTGATAGTGGATATATGGATGCAGGAACGAGCAAGAGCAAAAAAGAAACTTTAAATCTATATGAAGCTTACAAGCATCTGCAGGGTCTATTAAATGAAGCTATGGATGATGGAAATTGCTTACAGCTTCTTGATATTGAAGAATGTTTGAAGCATTCACATGAGATTCTTATGAGTAATATTCTTGATTCTGAAAACTGTGGGAAATTTTCAACAGAAGTTAGATATGGAACCTTTAATGGGAGACGTTATATGTATCCTAAGTTTGCAAGTGAGGAAATTGTTCACACTGCTTTGCAAGCAGTCATAGATCAATACAATAGAGATATTGACCATTTGAAAAAGAAAGTAAGGAGAGAATTGGCAACTGAAGATGTCTATCAAGTTTTCAAATTGGCATCTCAACTCTTATTTTCTTTCCTTCAACTGCACCCATTTAAAGATGGGAATGGAAGATTATCCAGGTTATTGTGCAGCTATTGTTTGAATATTATCTGCCCCTTTCCAAGTCCAATTTACAATGTTTTTGCTGAGACTGAAAGAAGTCATTTCATTGACGCCATAGTTAAAGCAAGAACAAAATCGGACGGGAAGGATATTCTGGATTGTTATTTTGATGATGAATCACAATTAGATGAGGATATTGTTCTGAATTGTACCATTGATAATGAGCCAGAGGCGAAAAAGCTTGCACTTGATTTATGGAACTGTGATACAACCGAGTTGTGTAATTTAATAATAGATTCAAATATTGCTGCATGGAAAAAGTTCTCAGAGCTTTCCTGTTAAGCAGTGCCTTTCACATACACAGTCATTATTTTACATTTATTAACACTGAAGATTGTCCCTTCGATGATTAAAATTATTCTATTTTTATACAGATTATTTTTCAATGGTTTAAAGCTATGTGTTATTTTCTTTGATGGTATATATTAGCATAATAAATTATAGAAGAAGTGGCAATGACAACGTTCTCTTCCGTGCCGCCGTCAGTCCACGTGTAGTAGTCCCAGGCTCCTTGGATCTCTCTTCTTTCTCCCTGAAGTGCTGACGAGACGAGAGCTTCGTTCTTTGTTCCTAATAAAAATGGGGAAAGCTATAATAGTTGGTAAGACAATCTTGTTTAATCAATATTATTTCGATATAGTATTTTTGCAGACTTCTCAATTTAGAAAGAAACGTTGTTTATTTTGCAATTTGTTATACTATTTTACTACATCTGAGATTTTGACATTATTTTCAGTCGTTTTTCTTGCTGCTTTCATCTTCTGTCATGTGAAGTCCCTCGAAGACTCCTTGAAAGTCAGCGAAATTAAGCGATTTGCTAACGTACTCCAAGAAACAAAATATGGAACATTGGAAGAAGCTTTTTATGTAGTCAAAGGATTGAAAGCTTTGGGAAAGGAGGTGCCTTCAGCTGAGGTATAATTTAATCAAGTATTTTCAAATTCAACTGTCTTTTTCATATTTCATGTTTTTAAATATTTAGGTGATACCACTATGTATTTATTGTTTTTGGGTTCATTCTTTTAGGATATTTGCAGTTATGCTTCTTCAAAGGCTGGAAATAACCTTAAAGGTGTATTTCAGCTTTCAGAAATAGCCAAAGCATTGAATTGCAAGGTAACCTAATAAAAATTGAGGTTTGAGTCCAAGATAGTCTTCCTTGTTTTGTAAAGCCGTCACACGAGAAATTGAATGGTCTTGTTTGTAACATAGATTGATATTGACTGTTCAAACTAAGTAAATACAAACAAATTTACATTAGTACAAATTTAATAAGTATTAACAAGTAAGTAAAAACAAACAAACATAACGTACCAGCTAGGCCATTGCAAGATACTGTGAAGAACTGTGACTGTGAAATACATGAAATTAATTGTGAAAAAACTGATGATGAATGAATATATATAAAGGAGTGGATACCTATGGGAGTGGGAACTAGGTGGGTATGACAATGACAGATATGGTAAACAAACAATCCCTAATGACAGTAAACAAACAATCCCTAATGACAAATGTAGTAAATAAACAATCCTGAACTTTGAACTTTTTTTAAATTATAAATTTTGAACTTTTTTTTAACATTTTATTTACATTTTATAAAACTTAACTTTACACTCGCCACCAAAAGGAAAAATTTATTTGGATGAGTTTAAGTCAATAGCTTTAGCCATCATACCAAGTTCTGTCATGAAATCACATTCATCGACTGGATGTATAACAACGAGTTTTCGAACTGATCTGTATGTTTCTCGTTTTACACTTTCATTTTCGTTTCGATACATAATTTTCGCTTTGCGAGGCAACTTATCTTCACCATATTCAAGTTCTTTAACAATGCCATACGTATAACGATTTGACAACGAAGATTCCTGTTTCGTAAATAATATGACGTCTCCAACATTTATAGAATCGGAATCGAACCATTTCGACTGTTTCATTAGCTTGGGAACATGTACAAGAAGCCAAACTTCAAACCAAGAGTTAAACACTTTCTCATTTTCCTTGAGTATTTTCGTTGGGTGATCACAAAAGATTAAACCATCTGGACATCGCTCATTATTACGACCAAGTAGAAGACGATTGGGTGTTATGAGATCGAGACACTCAAAATCTCCTGAAACATCTCCAACAGCCAATGGAAGATTATTGATTTGATTTCCAATACTTGAGACGAGAGTTTCCCATTGCAATAACGACAGACGATGATGCTGAAGGTTCTTCTTGATGGATGAATTCACTTCTCTGATTTTCCGCTCAACTTTTCCGTGCATGTTGTGCCCCTGTACAGGACATACATCAAATTCGACACAAGTAGTTTTCATCAGCCTTGACTTGATATCGAGATAATCGAAATGCATTTCCTTGCAGCCCTTTACAAGTTGACTACCTTCATCGCATAGCAAACGTTTTGGATAACCATGATCATTTGAAAATCTTGTAAATGCTTCGACGAATGATGTTGTTGTGTAATCATCCATGACTTTGATTTTTACGGCTGAAGTAGCACAACAGCAAAAGACTATAAGCCATATCTTGACCGTTGTACGCTTGTGGTGGGGTGAGAACGACTGATATGGCCCCGATATGTCCAATTGTGTACAATAAAATGCTGGAGCTATAGTCAAATTCAACGGTGATACCGGTCCCATAGCCATTTCGACGGTACGCTTAGCAAGATAACGACATCTATCACAGTTATTACGAATATGTTTCATTAGCATTCTCCCTTCAATAACATGGACTTTCTTTAGTACGTAGCGGTGAGTTGTTTCGATACCTGAATGCTTGACGGTCACGTGGTTCCAATGAACATCCAAGGAAATGCTGTAAGCAATAGGTGAAAACTTTTCAAGTATCGGTACACAGAACGTGCTTTGTGACAAGTCCTTCATGACTTCTGTGAACTTGCCTACGACTGATACCTCATTGCTGGGCAGGATTCGTCCAGTATACAATAGAATACCATTCTTTTCGCTCGAGATCTTGTCGTACTTGGTTTTCGGTAAGAAATGAATAACTTCTTTTGACCCTTTCTTGAAGTAATAATTCTCGGCAGCAGAAACTTCGTCTGGAGTGAGGATAGCTGTAAGATGAATTATTTTCCGTCTTCCCCGAATTCGATTGACAAGAATTTTTGAAAATCTAATGACATATGCCATGATACGAGTGACGATTGCGAAACTGTGCTTCATTGGATCCAAGAGATATTCGGAATATTCATATCTCTTCTTCAACTCGTCAAGTAAGGACTTTGAAATCTCCGATGTTGAAGAGTGATAAATCTGAATGCTTTTCTCCTTCTCCACTTCTGTAAGTTGTTGCTCTGTAAATTTCAATTCATCAACTGATTGTGTTGGAAACTGTGCAGAGGGAAGGTGCATCCAATCGAAGCCATTTACCCAGGTGGACGACTGATTGACCATTTCGATTGTGACACCACGTCTGGTTCCAAGGTCGGCTATCATGTTCTTTGACTGAATGTAGCACCATTGATCTGTAGAGGTGTAGCGACGAATCTCCAAAACACGATTTCGCACCCATTGTTTCAATGGCTTTTCATCATTACTGATCCAATGTAGTGTTATCTGACTATCTGTAAACTTTTTGGAAGATTTGACAAGATGCTTGAACGATCTTCTGACAATCTCTCCAGTGTGAGTGCTCATTAATGCAGCATACAATTCTGCTCTGGGCAATGACAAATTCTTTGGAACAGCTCGAGTTCGTGAAAGTACAAGTTGGCATGAATATTCTCCATTCTTTAGAAGAAATCTGGCGTAGATACATACACATACCAGCGATTGACTTGCATCACCGAAGTCGAGAGTCTCAATATCCATATTGACAGCGTCTTCGGGAACAATCGTTCTCTTGTATCGAAGATTTCCAATCTCATTCATCGTTTTAAAGTGTGTTAACCATCTTTGATGTAATTCATCAGGGAGGATGTCATCCCATGCAAGTTGTCGACGACACAGATCTTGAAGGTCCAACTTCATCGATGCGACTAGTGGAGCGATTTTCCCAGTGAGGTCATAGATTTCTGCAACTTTTGCAACACATTGTCGTCTTGTCAACTTGTCAGGTATTACGTTTAATGCAGCTTGTGGTTTCTTTCCCCTGCATCTTTTTGCAAAATTGAGCTCTGATATGTTGAGTGATATCTCATCCATCTTGGGATACCATTTCATACCTCCAACGATGATACTTTCTCCATCATCCGTGAGAGCAGGTAGTGGGTCTTCTCCAGAAAATGTAATTCCTTTTAAATGGAAGCCACCAGGATGAATAACTTGCTCAAGTTGATCCGCTCGAGTATGTGCGATGTCTAATGAAACTTCTCCCGTGATGCAGTCATCAACGTATATATCTTCGTGAACGATTCGGTGAACTTCCGGATGCTCTTCCTTGAACATATTGGCAATTTCTCGCAGTCCATGCTCAGCTTGATTACCGCTTGATCGAATACCATAAATCAGTGTCTTGATAATTTTTTCTTTTGGTATTTTCGATGAGTCGAGTTCATTCTGCCAAATGTATCTTTGGTAGCACCAATGTTTTTGATTCAATCGTATTGTGTTGTACATCTTTCGAATGTCTGTGTGGATACCAATTTTGTGGATCGACCAACGTATGAGAACTTCTTGTAATTTATTCAAGTTGTTGCTTCCTTTTGCCAATATGTCGTTAAGACTGTAACCTGAAGGTGTTGGTAGAGAAGCATCAAAGACGACACGACACGGCGTACTAAGAGAGGTCACTTTCCATACTGCCCTCCAAGGAATGAAATTCTGAATGACATTGTTCTGAAGTGATAACTGGGTTTCCTCGGAAAGATTATGGACATAGTCGACAAAACCAAGCTGTTGAAGTTTCGCCTCTGACGCAATGATGTCAGCTTTGTCGCTCGGGTTCTTGTCTAACTTCCTCAATTGTTGATAATAGGTTTTGATTGCGATTGCTTTGTTCGGAGATAGCTTGAGTGCTGGATTGTCGATAAATGGAAGATAAGCAGTAATGACTTGTTTTTCGACATCGATGGTGACTGAAGAGTTGATGATGCTCTGCTCCATTTCCTCTTTGATACTAATAGCTTCTATTTTGGTCGAATTTTTACAATCATTGCAGCCTCTGCATCTGACACATCTATATGTTATTTCGGATCCGATGGTTTCTGCATCTTCAAATTGTTTCTGTGCTTTCGTTGACAACACAGGAAATGATAAATCTGGGTTTACTTTAACGCCCATTTTGAAAAGTTTGTATTGATCGCTGAAGAATGACTTTAATTCTGAATCCGAGAAGAAACTTTGATGAATGCGAGTAAATACATGATGCGGTCCACCAATAACTCCTCTTCCTCCGTTCGCATTGACAAATGGTGATTCATATACTGCTAATCCGGAGTGCAATTGATGGATGAGTCTTGGATGATATTGAAGATATTTCACCCCGATCATGAAGTGAACTTCACCACCTACAATCGTCGAAGGCTTTGGAAGCATCTTTGGATCTTTACCGGAGACTTTATACGAATCTTGAATATCTTTGAAAGGTTCATCTAGTGGATATTGTGGAAATATACCAGTGATATCGTCCAAACAGGTACCTGATAACGAAGCCATCTGTCCGTTGAATAATGGAATCTTCACGTTGTAGGTACCGTGAGAAGACTGAGTGATTGCATTACCCACACCGTTGATTTGAATAGATTGTGATGAATTCTGTCTTGCATTTGATCCAAGTGACTCCACAGCAGAACGTTTGACGATGAAGTCACTACATCCATTGTCGAAGAAGATTGTGTATGGATGATTGTTGATGATGATGGATTGTAGAAGAAAGATTCCATGATGCGATGTATTTTCGTCACGATCTGATTGACTTGACTCACAGCATTGATTTACGAACGAAAGACTGATGTTGCGTGCAAATAATGGTAGGCTGGAACTTCTAACAAATCGCCGTTTATACTTTTCAAGGAGGTCCTTGTTGGATTGATCGTCCTTATGTTCCTCGCACACAAGAACATGTTTGCGCGTTGAATATCTCTCATGGCATTCATGCTTACAAACGAAATCACGTTGGCAACGTCCTTCTTTATGTTTGCTAGATGACGCATCGGCTCCTGGGTAGAGACATTGAAAACAAAATCCCTTTTCTTTCAATAATGATAGACGATTAGCTGGAGTGAGATCAACAAACTTCTTGCATGTATGATATTGAATAATCCTGCTACCATTTGGTCCAGATGATGATGTATGATCTGATGTACCATCAGGTGCTTGGCATATTGAGCATATTGGTGTCATCGACGATACATTGAATCCATGCTTCTTGTCTTTGTTGTGAGAATGATCAGGTGGTTTTCCTTTGGAGAAAGGGATTTCCTTGGAGTTTACGTTTGAATTAAGAATAATAAGCTTCTGTTGTTGAAGTCTCTGTTCCTTTTCGAGAAATTCAACTAATTTCAGCCATGTATCCTTTGGTGAGTCGGTCTCGTCACTGTTGGACAACCATTTTGACAAAAGAGAATCTCCAAGATGTGCGTAGATACGTTGAATACCATCACCAAAATACAAATATTCTTCAATCTTATGCGTTTCGGCTAATAACATTACTTCTTTCATCATATTAACAATCTTGCTTAGAGCGTGGGCAAGACTGTCAGCGCTTTTGGAGCGAGAAAGATTTTCAAAGGCAGTTATTTGGTTTAGTTTCTTTGACAACATATGCTTTACGTTACCATACGCAAATTGAAGACGTTTCCAGATGTCATCGATATCAGTAAGACTCTTTACCATACTGAATGCTGGTTCCTTCAAGTAGTTGTTCTTCAATAAGTCAGGAAGTAGATGCTTTGGTGTCGATCTCTCATGAAGTTTATTGAAGTTCGACTTAAACGTGTAAAAGTCAATAGTATCTGAATATCCTGAAAACTTCTCAAGGTGAATATTGAGTTTCGATTCGCTGAAAAGCTTTTGTTTATAAACATCACGACTGTGTAGCAACGAATCTAATTGTGATGCATACGTCGCTTTCATTTTCGTCATGAGTTCATACTGTTCGCCAATATCTTTTACCTCAGTTAACAGGTCAGCGTCGCTGAGTGGAGTTTGCAATATAAGCTCGTACTTTTTGGCAGCTTTATTCATAAGCTCACATTTTACGGGTAACTCAGATTTTAATTGGAGCAGTTCAATATCAGTTAATTTCTCCAGAACAATGCGGAAGTCATTGATCAAATCTGTAATTATACGCCGAAGATCAGTGATGACAAACAACGTAGAGCGTTCTCTACGAAAAGCTTCTTCATGCAATTGTTTCGTCTGAAGCAAATTCAATTTTTGTTTCCGATCTTTGGAACATTTGATGTACTCTTTTATTTTCATCAAGGTATCAGAGATTTTGGCTAGTAGATCAGAATCTGAGGTCTCCGATTTCAACAAAATGTCGTAACGTCGAAGTGACATACGTTGCTCCTGAAGTTTTAATACAGCTGAGTCGACTTCTTCGATACTAACAAAGTCCACGGGACTTTCGTCAATGACATCTTCAATTTCTTGAAGAAGAAGAAGTGTTTCAACTTCCGTAGCAGATGGATTCGGCGGCATTTCTTCATGAATTGTGAGGTTTTGTAACTGTTCTGATATATTCAGCTGGTCATGTTCGTAAGCGACTCTTTGCCCAGTTGAATTGAGTTGTTGATAATCAATTCGACGTTGATTGCGTCTTGAACGTGAGTTTTCCAGTTTGATTTGAAAATGATTATCAATTGGAGTTGGCTCTGTTTGAATGTAAAGCCGTCACACGAGAAATTGAATGGTCTTGTTTGTAACATAGATTGATATTGACTGTTCAAACTAAGTAAATACAAACAAATTTACATTAGTACAAATTTAATAAGTATTAACAAGTAAGTAAAAACAAACAAACATAACGTACCAGCTAGGCCATTGCAAGATACTGTGAAGAACTGTGACTGTGAAATACATGAAATTAATTGTGAAAAAACTGATGATGAATGAATATATATAAAGGAGTGGATACCTATGGGAGTGGGAACTAGGTGGGTATGACAATGACAGATATGGTAAACAAACAATCCCTAATGACAGTAAACAAACAATCCCTAATGACAAATGTAGTAAATAAACAATCCTGAACTTTGAACTTTTTTTAAATTATAAATTTTGAACTTTTTTTTAACATTTTATTTACATTTTATAAAACTTAACTTTACATGTTTTGTACCAAATGATGAATATTTTGTAGCCAATCCCTTTATGATAAAAATATGATCTTCACATCCTCTCATTTCTGATGGTACTTGACTTAATCAAATAATAGCTGAAACTATTACAGAAAAACTCGTATTGTGATATTAAACAGCCATTAAATTCATTTTTTAGTCAATCATATCAAACTCGGCAAGTCTTGTTGGCACTCCAGATGACAATGATGTCAATAGCATCTCTTATGCAATTGCTGCATCTGCAAACTTTGGAATTCAAGGTAACTGAATAGAAAAATCCATCCAAACTTGATGAGGTAGCAACATAAGAGAGGCCAGCAGCAAATATATTTACTGCTGAGATAGCAGTCAGGGTATATAACAATGGGAATTTCTTTCCACATGCAAAATCTCATTGGATTATTGCCTTACCTTGTTGCATGACAAGAAAATGTTTTTGAAACAAATCTGCTCAAAGTCTGTGCAAGCATGTTTTTAATTCATCAGTTTGTGAATTTATGGGTATTATCAATTAGTTGAACACCCAGGGTAGTTAAAAAATTGATGAATGTTTGAATTGTGGAGAGCCAAACACAAGACATACATGTATGTGTATGCTTTGTGTATGCATGTATACATATAAATGTCAAGTGAAAATCAAGGGAGACAGATAACTGCTTGATAAGCCAAAGAATATAAAATGGCAGTAATTTGATGGAGGTTTAAATGTGTGAAATATTATCAGTACCAAGTGATGAATGTATTGTAGCCAATCCTATTATGATGAAAAGATGATCTTTACACCCTTACATTTCTGATGGTACTTGATGAAATTATAAGTTAAATATTTATCTCTGGTGAACTGATAAATATCATATATGATTGTTCTTTTGGTTGTGTCATTTATTTATGTCCATGTCTGGTTTTGTTTCCTATAATTTTGTTACCTGTCTCATAGTGAAAGATTCTCTGGTGAAATCACTTGAAGCTGCGTTAAAAAATGATGATTCCCCTGCCAGGTAGAAACCATTTAGTTTGTGTTTTCATATCTACAAAAATCAACAAATAGATCTTACCATTCTGCAGTTAAATGTACCATATTTCCTAGATTAAACGTCCCCCCTCAATTAAGAGCCCCCCTCGAATAAACGCCCCCTTATGCTACCAACTTTTGAAATAAATGCCCCCTTCGATTAAACGCCCCCACGCAACAAAAGTTGGTGTAGTGTATTGTTGCTCGATAAAAGCTAGGCACAACTAAACCATTTTCTCTTTTTCTGGACCCAATGACAGAGGCTGTGATCTTGTACTTTCTAATAAATGCCCCCCTCGATTAGGTGCCCCCCAGAAAGTGTCGAGATTAATAAACGCCCCGGGCATTTAATTGAGGAAATACAGTATTCATCACATGTTATTGTCTTTACAGTGCTGCAAATGCTTTTTATGCTGGTAGCCTTTTGCCAAAGTCGATCAATTTGAAGTTTTTAAATGACCTTGTTGAGGTACATAAACAGATATAACCAAGTCTTGATTGTTATTTTACAATATTACATGATTATCTTGTTTTTTAACATTTCTTTTTTTGTTTAGGATATTGTTGCACAAGCTGATGAAATTGACAGCTCTATCATGAAAGTAAGAAAAGAACTCTGATTATCATACATTTTCACTGCACTGTTTAGTTTTTAGAATTGTGTTTGTATGACTAATTTGATTAATGAGAAATCTCTTCTTTAATTTTCCAGTTTGAGGCTGGTCTTTCAGTCACTTCTGCAGTCATCAAAGGAGCCTTGGCACTTGCAGATCAACAGGAAAAAGCATCATCTATCTCAGAGGTATATTAATTAATTTTTATTTTAACAGTTTTTAACTTTATAATTTATATTTGCTTTCATTACTTTAATGTCATCAATTTAATTGCAATTTCTTTTAACTTAAGGATCAGCTTGGCAAATTTGCTCAATATTTCTTAAATCGCAAGTATGTTATGGATATCAGAAGCATCTATGATGTGGCCAGTGTTCTAGACAAGCTGTCAAAAAATAGAGTAAGTCATGTACCTAATGTGTTATCATCTTGCAAGTAGAAATTCCAGCATTATATTACCATGTAATGTATATTCCTTATTGCCAATCCCACGGTCACTACCCTGATCTGAATGGATTTCAAGTTGTTGAAGATATTTATATTGAACAATATCATAAAACCAGCCATAGTTAGTCAGTGAAGTAATTCTGTTTTACAATGTTAATTTTAAAATGCAAATTGAATTTTAGTTCCAGATTCCAATTGTCGTTTCCATTTACAAATCAGACAGAATGACTGATAAAAATAAGATGTTGAAAGTAAGTTGACTCTCCAATTTAATCATTCATAAAATCAACATTTGTTGTATTGATTTTTCCATTTGATGAGAACCTCTTTTAATTTGTAAAAGGTTCGTGTGACAGATTTGATGGATAATTCTGTTGCTGATGTAAAAGTAACAGCAAAGTCTGTGACATCATCATCTGGTGAAGTAGTTGCTGAGAACGTTGCACTAGTTAATGGACCAGCTGACGATTACATTGTTGTAAGCTCTGAAATTGCACAAGGTTACATTGCTGCTCACACGCATGTATATGACTTTGCTACATTAAAACGTGGCATCTACACACTGAATTTGAATGTTGATATCAAGAAGAATGCCAAATTGTATTTTGGTGGTAAGAATGTTGCTGTTAAAGCAAAAGTCTTGTCAAGAGTTGTAGTTGAAGGAGCAGAAATTGGAATAGCTGACAGAGATCAAGCCAATGCTGCAAAGCCAATGAAGTAAGCATTCTTTGGTTGTTTCATGGCAGTTTTCTTTGATGACATGCCATGCGAAGCATTTAACAGGGTGTCTTTTTCTGAAAACCAAAACATCTCATAACATCATAACTATCCATGTGGTTATTATGTCGAGTATACTCCCATGCAGTACCAAATGATGCAAATGTTATAGCCAATCCTATGATATTTATCATGATATGCAATCCTCCATTTTCTGATGGTACATTTATCCACGCTGAAATCGTTTTGGAGATTATAGCTGTGATATTTTTTTTATGTCTTAATTTTCTTGTTAGGGTTTCATTTCCTGGAAAATTGTCCTCAGATTTGGAAGCAGATTACCAACAAAAAATTATCATGAAGTTCATGTTGAAGGATTTTTCTGGCTCTGCAACAATTGTACATCAAGCTTTTGTGAGAATGACAAATATTAAAACAGGACAGGAAATATTCTTTGTAGCACAACCAGAGAACAATGTCTACAAATTCATCTTGGTAAGCCACATCTGAGTATTTTTCTTTATTGACCAATTTACAATGCAAGGATGCCAAATGATGTAATTTATCAATCCGGTGATGATTATGTCAGTGATATTCATTGTTTGCTCTGATGGTATTGCTGTCTACAAATAAGTGGCTATCTCCATGACAATATATACATATATCACTATTTATCATTGTCTTCTTAAAAGGACATTGGTGCTACTGGGAAAGATTCTTTCAATAATCTGTCTGGGAAGTACAAGATGGTAAGCAATCAAAGTAGATTTTTATTCTGTCCATTCTACTATTTATTTATTAGACTTTTAAATGAAATATATATATTGAGAATTCAAGGTGTTTAACTTGTTTTTCTAGGACCTTATTATTGGAGATGAATTGGTTCAAATCCCAATCAAATGGAACATTGTAAGTGTGCCACAATATAGTTGATGTCATTGCTGCTACCTAAGTTAATTGCATTTTTTTGTATTCAGGCCACAATGTTTATTAAGTGGTCAGGTTTTGCTTCATTACACTTTTTGGATGTTCATCACTGCTAATGTTAATTATTTATTTATTAAGTGTAATTTTCCTTTTCTTTTAGGCTACAGTTTCAATAAGCTTTGCTGATGAGCAAAAGAAGTCAAAGAAAGAGATGAAAATCACTGGACCACAACCAGAAATTCAAGTGGGGATTTTTTTATTACAATCTATCAATGCATATTTGATTTTTCTCTGTGATTTATTTGCATGATGTGACTTTCCTTGACATATGAACTTTGTGCCATTTCTTGTAGCACATGTTCCGTGTTCCTGACAAGCGACCACCAATCATGGTATCAAATGTCTTTACTGCATTGATCATTGTTCCACTTGTACTCATGCTTGCTTTGGTATGTTTTCAAATTGTTTTCAATGTGTTAAGATTAATTCATTAGCCCACTTAATTTATTTCTCCAGTCAGGGTGTAAGCTAAACCACTGACTTTACCTCTATGTCAAAACAGTTTGATTTTATCTTTGATTTGAAAGTCTCTTTTCATATTGCATCAAGGCTATATCACACAGAGGATATTTCATCCCCACCTTTATTATTGCAGAAGATAACAAATATTGATTTTGTTCATGCCACTGCGACTGGTTGTCTTAGTAAATTGAAGTTTTATTTGAAGTATTTGTGTAACATTGTTTTGTTTTGCTTTTATAGTGGATAAAGATTGGTGCAAATGTGTCAAACTTTCAATTTTGCATTTCTACCATCGTTTTTCATATTGGACTTGCAGGTATGGTTGCATGCATTCATTGCTTGAACATTATATGTTGGAAATTGATCAATATCATGTGATGACACAACTGTAGCCAATCCTATGAAATTTAAATATGATTTTTTCTGTATCCTTCTGTCTGATGCTACTGATCCTTGTAATCTGCAATTCATTAAAAAAAATTCATTTTTCTCTCTCTCACCTCAGAATTTTCAATTGTTCTTACTTATTTTTTTCAGGAATCTTTGTCATATACTACTTGTTCTGGACACATTTGGTAAGTTTTTTTGCTAGACATTTCTCATGCTTAACCTTTGTTACTTTGAAGTGTTGATATTTAGAATGAGGACAAAGATTGAAAGTTGTATACCTCAGAATGGAGCTAATATGATAATTTGGTATTGTACCCTGTTTTGTTTTTGTTTTTCAGAATATGTTTCAAACTTTGAAAGGTCTTGCTATCATTGGAGGAGTGACATTCCTGGCTGGTAATAAGATGCTTGCTAGCATGGCTTCAAGAAAGCTGAGCAAGTTAGTCAATTCACATATAGCATATTAATTCAGTCTTGTATTGGTGATTTCCATTTCGTATGCTTATACTTTTTTATGATTTTAAATTGCAGATCCTGACAGACATAAGATTTTGTATGCAAAATCAGACATGTTAAAGCCATTTTGAGACATTTTAAACAAGTAGTTGATAACTGATTATTGTGAAGTCAATTTAATAATAAAAAAAGCAAAGTCAAGAATCGATGTTTTATTTTTTACTGTTGTCCAGTTACTTCAAAGAGTTGGTCATTTGCGTGATAAGCTTTTGTATCGTTTTGCCCACTTTGATAAGGTCATTCGCGCATGCGCACGTTGTACCTTGGAGCCCAGACAAGCCTTTAGATTTTTGCTGAGCAATGCACAAAATTCTTTCCTTTCCATTCCAACACTTGGGAAATGGAGTAAAATTGAAGTGCTGGTTAGTTAGTATAAACGCAAGGCTTGCTTTTTTTCACTATAAAGGTAAATGTTTTAGTGTCTTCTTTTATCTTATCCGTGTAAACTTGTAAAGGACATTTGCGATAGCTTTCTTTCTTCCGTCTTGTGCACGTGCAGTAGCATTATCAAACATTCTTGTGGGGCTGAGACATGTAACCGTATCTCATTTATCAGGCACACAAATTCAGGCCCAAAAATAAAGGCAAACGTCCTTTTAAAAACCTGTACATTTGGTAGGGTTTGAAGACAATAGAACAGCTCTTGGTGAAATTTGTTCTGCAAATGAAAGCTACTAACCTTTTACAAAGGATGAAATAGGTTACTTAGCTTAGCTGGTTGAAATAAAGACAACTTGTTTCATTAGAAAATTTATTGTTGTCTAGGATTACCAATACTGAACCAGACAATGGCTGTAAACAGATCTAATGATGCAATCACGGCCATTGAGAAGACCCTGGGACCTGATGGTGCAGTTGTTGATGACTTTTTGGCCTTCACAGATCAATATGCTGATGAATGTTACACAGCAGGTGATAAATTTGCCATGCCAGGCTTGAAAGAGAAGCCTGGTATTAGACTGATTGAAGCTGTTGCCCAGGACCTGCCACCTTATGAAGACAGGGACAGTGAAGTGTATGATGATTACGATTTACAGCTGGCTGCTATAATCCATGCTGACTCCTCAAAATACCAGGCAAACACTGCACTATTGAAGATGGTGAAGGAATGGTTTATCTGCGGAAAGGAAATGAAAGCCATAAGTGAACAAGTCACGCCAGCTTCAAAAGATGACACTGGTGAAGATTTCACCAGCACAAGGAGCCATGTTGTCAAGATGACATTTCTTGTAGATGGATGGATGTGCCGAGAATACATTGGTGATATTATTGAATCAGAGTTTGAAAGAAGAATTTGGCGTAAACACATGAACAAAGTTGTGAAAGAAGGTGTCTGCTATGCCAAGGGCAAGGTATCAAAAGTGTTGGACGATAGTCTACGTAGGAATATTGATGATCTTGCCAGGAAGACAGCAGTTGATTACCATCCAAATTCTAATGACATCGTTCGTGATTTAGTGCATCCAGCTTTGTTCTCCTTCATTAAAGGGGTAAGTAAGTTGAAGGGAGGCAAAAACGTGGAAGCAACAGTTGAGGAGGATGACGGGAAAGATTTCTGGGGTCGACCATATGAGGGCTCAAAGTTTCAATGGCTGCCAACACCGTTCAAGGTAACAGATGCAGGAAAGTGCTTGATACAGGAATATGTGAATAATCTAGATCGCAACACATTCCCTGCACTTTACAATGATCTCCAGTCGCTTTTTGAGCTCATGTTGCCATACTTTGAGGAGACGTGGTCCTACGCCAAGGCAATGGAGTTCTTTGTGAATGAGGAAGATGATAATGAAGTTGACAAGATTCCAGAATTGGATAAAAAACCTGTTTCATTCCGGGGCAAAGAGTTGCAGATTATAACAAAGATTGTTGATTACACATTGCAACCTGGTCAGGCATACGAAGGAGTTTGGCATGCCGAAGGCATGTCTCATGAGAATATAGTCATGACAGGTATGTCTTGTGCCCCCTCCCTTATCTCTATTAATTCTGTCTGTCTTTATTTGCCTTGCTCTTCCAAGATGTTGGAGATCATGTATTTCCACAGCTTTTTTTATTTTGCTTTCCTCAGCAGCTCTTGTTCTTTCACACTCTTTTCTTTTCTCATTCTGTTACATTTGCCGTCCATGCTCTCAAACTCGTCAAATAATTTGTTCACTCCTTCAGCATTCTGTCCTTTAAGCTAGCTCAATCCAAAGACCATGCAAACATTTTCTTTAGCATGAGTGCAATCTATCAATCTTCAACATCCTTTACTCTGCACTGTTCAATTTTATATTGCCATTCAATCTATTGCCCCACCCCCTTGGACTTTTTTCTTCGCAATTTGTCACTCTCCTCTACCCTGCTTATGCACCAATGACTGAATCAAATTGAATTATCTTTCAGGAATCTATTTCATTGACAGAGATGCTAATATATCTGGCGGCGATCTGCGATTTAAGCGTGCATTTACAGTGGCTGAAAGAAACAAGGTGTTCTGGAATGTTCCCCAAACTCGCCCATACACTGTCAATGAGTTTGCCTCAGATGGCCTGATCCCCCTGGGGTATTTCCCCACCAACCAAGGTTACCTCCTCGTGTTCCCCAATTGCCACATTCACAAGCTTTCAAAGATGGTAAACGAATCAACAACAGATGCAGCCAGTCGGCGCATCGTCGTATTTTTCTTCATCAACCCGGAGAAGAAGATCGTTTCGACCAGAGACGTGCCACCGCAACAGAATGTCATTGCCTTGAAAGACGCAAAGAACTACCGCCTGGAATTGATGGCTGAAAGAAAGTACGACAAAGCCAAACTGAACATCAGAGATATTGAACTATGCGAGCATTGATTTATTATGTAGCTTCGATTTGTTTCAACTTTCTGCTCTGCTCGCTTGAATCTATAGTAGTATAGTTTGATAAATGGGCATCTGTGTTAAGAAACATTTATGAATTTGTCGTTATTAGTAATATGTCAAGAGATATCATCTCCAACCAGTGGCGTCGCCACGGGGTGGACTTGTCCACCCCAGTTTTCTCAGAGGTCGATTTTCTAATTTCTCGAAATTCGTTGAAAAAACTTTGGGGGTGATGTTCATTCACTCAGAACATCTGGGTGTGCAGCTTTCCTCTTTGATGCCCACTGTTACGAAAAATGCTGCTTGACAAAACTGCTTTTCCAAAATTTTCTAAATAGTTCAAAAATGCTAAAATGGGTGTTTCTCACGTTTTCCGAGAGTCTGAAGGGCCCCTCGTTTTTGTCCACCCCAGTTTTTTCGAGCTGGCGACGCCCCAGGGTTTAAAATACATATATGGTAATAATTTGTTATGTGATTGTTAAACGAATAATGACGCTTTATTTTTTAGACAATTGCGTATATTTTTATGCGTCTCTGCCCACTGATTTGCGTCTTGAATTTGAGGTGGCCACCCACTTTCTCCGCTCTCCGCTAAACCAAAACCATGCTAACTTGATCTTTTTTGTCTCGGAACAGAACGAGCACAAATGTTGTTGTCGTTGTTTTTTGAAGTGAATATTCTTCTGAACCTAAACCTACCTGGAGCGACCTGGACATGCAGCATGTGGCCTGGATTTTTTTAAGAGCTCAGTCCAACCGAACCGGGCTCAAGTGACAAGCCCCTTTGATATGGTTGTGAAAGGTGAGGTATTTTGACAAATCATTTTAATATGCACTAAAACGTGGTAATTTAATTCAAACTTCGCAAAAACTTAATCTTCTTAATTTAACAAACAAGCAAATAAAACGAAGATTTATTCATTTTCTGGCAAGCTCTATTTTTGGGTGCTCTATCTATTTTCTAGCTCTCTTAGGCGAGGCAACCCTACCTACCCCTACAACACAACTCAACTCCTCCCTCCTTTTGAGTCCATCATGTCTTGTCTTCACTTCATGCAAGAAGTCGTTCTTCTTTTTCTATCAGTTTTTTCATTTACTCCATTCCTTTACTCAGGTCTCCAAGCCCAACAATTTCCAGATAAAGATTGCATAGATCCGTAACGAATTTATACCCACAAAAGGCTGCATGTTGCAAAGCCAAGATTAAACAGGCCATGAAGAACTCGCAGCTAATACAGATAAGTTGCTTTATTGTTATATTGACCTTTTGTAATATTGTGACATATATGGTTGGTTAAAATTGTCCAAGTATAATTTCCATCCAAGACACCTGGTCCTGATGGAATGTTATTACAATATTTTTCAGTTTACATGTGGGTATAACAAGAAACAATCTCAAGTGTCAGAGACATTTGAATGAAGAATGAAATTGCCCACCTGGTAAGTTTAAGTTCTTTTTACTACATGTGTCACCTATTTGAATAAGCTTTCTAAACTTTGATAGACTCTGTGTACTTATTGTAGACCTTTGCATTTGTTTATTAGAGCTCCATTCTTCTTGTAGACCTTTGAATTAAAGTGCAACTACAGCTTATTTTTATATTGGCTAAAATTGTAGATTTGAATGCGATCATTGTGAATCCGTTTATATTTTTTTGATATGACAAGTTGTTTTTGAGTTACTTTTATGTGGTCAACTTTTAGGACTGGGCGCGCCTACTATGACATCACAGTGGGAACCCTGTTTCTTTCTTTGAAATTTGAAAGGTCTGTGGGTGATAAGTTTCACAAGCCTTTAAAATTCCAATGCCATGATGTGCCGACCTGTTTCTAATCATGAAAGTAAAAAAAACAAATATTGACTCCATATTTGATGACTCCATATTTGAAGAAACAAATCGATGTTAGATTTGTTTCTTCAGTACGGAAAAAAATGGGGTTCCTACTATGATGTCAGTACGCTCGCCCCAGTCCTAAAATTTGACAAAAAAACTGAAAAACGGGGCTTCATTTTGGTTTTGGATCTTTGTATTAGTTTATTAGAGGTTCATACTTTTTTTAACTCTCATGTTTTTTGTAGACTGGGATTATCCGGAAGACATTTACAGAGTGAGGTAAAGACTGTCAAAGTTGCTGACTGGTCAAAGACAAGGATGAGACGTTTTATCATGATCATATTTTTTGATTATAATGTCTTTTTCATTTATGCTTATTTTGCTCTTTAGTGTTTTAAATATCAACACTGTCACAAGCATGATGGGAGGATTGATATTCCATGGGTCCCATTTTATACCTTGCAAGAAAAGGAGATTTTGTACTGCTAGAAACCAACCAAACAATTATATAGATCAATGGCTCTTGAAGACATTTTGATGTATGGTACGGGATATACATTTGACCAAAGCACTTGATGCTATCATAATACTTCAAATTTCACAAATCTGCTGTTTCTGAATGACGAAATCCTTCTTGCCTCTCATGCTTTTGACATTGTTCATTATATGAGTTTATTGTAATTTGACTTTCATTGTAATTTATTGTAGCGTTGGTGATGTAAAGAAAAGGATATGCTTACCTCCTCTGTCGTTGCCAAGAGACCTGGTCCGTGTGGAGTGTTGCTGGAGTATCTTGTGCCGTATGGTCTCCATGGAACTGGTTAAGCTTATTCTCTGGTTCACCTTGTTGGCAGCTCCTTGGTTGTCATTCTCCATTTCAAATGGTGAGAGAAATGTTTTATCTATTTTACTTCTCTTTCATGCTTATCACATGAATATCCAAGTTCCAAAAACTTTAAGGATTGGGCCAAAATGCTTGAGGTATCTGTTTACATTTCAACAACTCTATGAATACAGTTTGAGAAGGAAGGATTTGTTATCTGTTAGCATCCAAAACTAGGAGATGTATTAAGCATTGTACGCGTCATCGTAGTTGAAGCCTGGGTCGCTGAATTTGATATCGGGCTGTTTAGACCTCACTCACGCAAGGGTATGCATCATAACCCCGATTTCCCAATTAGGTTAGGGTTCACGCATGCAAATGAATTTCTTTGTGCACTTATTTTATTAAGTTATAACGTTTTATAATTAGTCAGATTATTGATTTTTGATTTGTGTCTAGTTGATGGGCAATAGAGAATAGTTATCACTTTTTGAGTTTAAGATGAAGTACGAGAAGTAAGGGTATATTTCTTGTGGTTTATCTTTTTATTTTTATGAATTTATAGCTTGCTTTTGTAGTTGAAGATTGTAGTACCAGCTGCCCTTTATTAGTTTTATGAATTTTTTTAATCTGATGTTTTTTGCTATGCATGCAATGGTGTAATGCAGGGTTTGTACCTTTGAGCACAAAACTAAGGGTTCCCTGATATTTGGCTTAAGGGCCCAACAATTCAAATTTATTTAGGTATAGGAGGCCCCCCACTGCTTCGTTACGCCAATGGATGGAAGCTTTTAGTAATTTGGTTTAAAACAGTTAGGAAGACTCCACGTGGCTGGTGCGAAATTTATTGATAAGGAACTGAGACAAAATCCAATAGAAGAAGTGTGTAACATGGATTTTAGTATCAGTATAAAGTTTTAGTATTTAGCTACGAGCCTAAGAATCTTCTATGCAAGAGATGGCACATAATATAGGCTTTACTGTCAGTGTAAAATGTTAGTATGTAGCTATTAGCTTAAGATTTGCAGCTCTGCAAACCTTCCAGGCAGCAAGTGACATATAATTTAAACTTTAGTATCAGTATAAAGTGTTAGTGTCTGAGCTTAAGGTTTGCAGTTACTGCCTGGAAAACCTTTCAGGCAACAAGTGATATATATTTTGAGCTTTGGTGGTAGTAGATTTAGCTATGGCGTAAGAGTTGCAAACCTTGTATGCAAAAATTGACGTATGATATTAGCCTATACGTAATATGAAGTACGTAATAGTAGTAATATGAATTGCTAGTGTGTAGCTGTGAACTTTGATTTGCAAGTTGATCTTTTAGAAGAGCAATGCAGTGTAGATATATGATTTTTTTTATTTTGTGCAAAGTTCTTCATTTGTTTGACGCCAAGTTTTTATCGTTTAAAATGCCCGAAATATAGTGGTGCATGCTCTTGTATTGTGTTGGTCGGCTGTCGTCTGATCAAATAATGATGATACGGCTTGGGGGGTGCAGTAAATGCAATGACGCTATGGCCTACGGGGGGCAATGCTTAATACTCTCAGAAATATTACTGCATAGGAAATTTTGGCTTATTTGATAACAGGTTTCAATTTCCAACTTCAAAATCTGTATTCAACGGCCTTGTTGATTGTAATTTATACTTCATAGCCATTCTTTGTTATATTAATGTCTCGAACAAATGAACTTGGACATAGATTGTGATAAGATTGTGATTGAGTTGGATTATAGATGAATATTTCTCTGACCATCTTGAATGGAGATGACAACAAAGGACTTGTCGGCAGGGTAAGCCAGGGAATAGGTCACCAGTTCCATGGGTACCATATGGCATAAGGTACTTTAGCAACACTCAACGGCCCGGTCAAAGCAATGGCAGAGAAGGTAAGCGTATTCTTAATGAAATATTAATTACTTCCTCCCACCTTTTACGGAACAGACCGTCCGGGACAAACCAGCAGCCGTAGGGACCTGGGGTGCCCTACGACTATATCCCCACCCCCCAGTTTCATCCTCCCCAGCTATCCCTCCCTGCTAGCCTATTTACTAATCTACCTATGTTTACTTACTTACTTGCTTCTTACTTATATATATATAGTTATTTTGCTATATTTGATGCTATGCTTCTATCCTAAAACTAATCTTTTATTTATCTAACCTATTTTACTCTTTGAAGATCTTGAATTATCCTATGCCTATATTCCCAAGACACAGAAAACACAATGACCGGTTTTTAATAATAGATTCAACAAAGGTAGAAAAAGTAAATATGATAATCAATTGTCCATAAGATGAATTTGCAAACAATATCTTCCATCTTCGTTGCTTGATTTCTTCGCCAAAATATCTGCAAAATAAGAGAGCAGGAATGAAAAATAATCGAACAACAAGATACAGCTAAAATGTTTCAAAGAGCCTTTCTACGTCTAGAGTTTTGATCTGTCTTACATAACTTTGGGACAATGTTGAAAAATTATTTGATATCAAGGGTTAAAGGCTGAATAACTGCGAAATTTCATCTGCTTGTTTCACATAAATTGTCTTCAAGTAGTCACCGAGAATTCACAATTCATCAACTCAAATATTTGGTAGAAAAATATAACATTTTAGATAAAATACAGCCCATGAGTAACGACCTTCCTAAATAATCAACGCAAAAATGTCCTATTGCCATTGCCAAGGTTAAGTAAGATTGAAGTAAGATATTAATTCGATTACCTTTTATTTTCTTCTGAAATCTTTCTATTCGTCGAGTCCTTCGTCTTCTTCATTTTTGCGCCGCCATGACACCAAAAGCAGCAAAATCCGACATGACCTTCCCTCTCCAGCTAAATGCGAAAATGAGTACGAATGAAGTGAAGAATAACTTCTACAGCCAATGCTTAGGCCTTACTACGGGCCTACAGCAAACGATTTTAACGAAAGAACAATTCAAATTCGCCTTTTAGATACCCATAAATAGCGAATAAACATAGCAAAATACTTCCAGGTACCAGATAAGATTGAAGTAAGATATTAGTTCGATTACCTTTAACTCCCCTCCTTTTGAAATTTTTCAATGTTAGTTGATATCTTCGTCTTCTTCATTTTCCTGGCGCCATGACCTTCTTCCCCCAGCACAGCAGCAGTTCAATGCGGCGAAAATAAACAATTATACGCATGCGCTGCGCTCCGTTATCAAAAGCAACAAAATGAGGTCGGTCACGTGACTTCCGTACATGAATATTTTAAAAGCAAAGAACAGGGAGTCACAAATGCAAACAAAATAACATGCGCGCAGTGAATGGCATGGCCTGTTAAATTTCTATTTCACAGTACTAGAAAGCAAAAATAGCACAAAACTAGCTGTAGACAGAATGTAGGTGGGTGCTGCTCGGGTGTATATAACAATAATATTTAATTGTGCAGTGTTGAAGACAATAAATAAATAGCAGTTGTGTTTAATATCCAATCAAGTAACTTGTCACTGAATCAACGATGCGGCATGATAATATAGATACGCATGCGTAATGACAATCATGCCCACAACTAGAATATCTGTGCACACAATTCCAGATAGTAATTTGACGTGTCTATATCTATTGGTGGCGAGTCACCAAGCAGATGTCGCTGGATATATATGAACAGACCGGCACTGTTGGCCTCGTCACCCCGGTGTACCAACAGAGTTAGTAGTTGAGTACGATACGTAGATGGTTTTTCGGCGTTTCTGCCGGTAAATCATTCTCGACGGAAAAACGAAAAGTCCCGGTACGCCGGGGATCTACCTTCTCTTGTAGATCCCCGGCGTACCGGCCCTCATTTAATTTCAACTCATCTTCAACTCAACTTCAAGTGGAGCTCAGTGGAATCGATCCGCGACTCCATGAGTGGCAAGCACAAGTGCCAACCACTTCGCCACAAGAGTTGAACTAACAAGATAGTAAACACAAAAGTTTCCATTCTGGATTTGCCCAACAATTGGCCGAGCAATCATCCAGCAAACCATACTTCTGCCACGCAGCATAAATCACAGAGATGCACATAAAAGCACGCGGATATATTATATACTATGCGAGCTTACCACTCCGTCAAGCTCCTCCCTAGTTCTGTCATCAACATATCCTGATATGATGCTCCATCGGCAGTCAAGATCGACGAGAGTACCTCTATACGCAGGCGAAGCAGCCAACAAGGACAACTGCAAAAGAAAACAAAATGTGCACTTGTTTTCTTAATCTTACTGGGGACTTTTGAAAGTTGTTGCAAAGCGTCTTTTTGTGACAGTGGACGGTGAATCAAACGACGATTCTTATGCTTACCATGATAGGGGCAAGTACTGCAAGCTGGTCATACAGCGCTGTGGTCTCTTCGATGCAACATGCTTGAGATGTCACCTTGGATCAAATGGGAAAAGATTCAAAACAAAACAGATTCAAATTTGATCAGATTGAAATCAGGTTGAAATACGTTTTGATCTAAGACTATGTGAGTCTATTGTGCTACTAGTATTGATGTAGGTAGAAGTATTATAGTATTCGTATCAAGACATTTGTTACTATGAATAGCGGGGTTGACTCAATTGGCATTATACTTAATATAATGAAAAAGCAAAAGCTAAAAGCAAATATACTCTACAAACATAGTCTACAGATATACCATACATAACCTACCATACTATATACTATACTATACTAAACTATACAAGACGATACGATACGATACTATACTATACTATGCTATAGTAAGGGTTTCACGTCGATATACCGTGCTTTTAGAACGACTATCTTTTGAACCACTTGTCCTAGAAAACGGCATCTCATGCCAAATCCCATGCAATCAAGGTACACATGATCAGGAAGCGATGCAATTGCCCCCTCTCCGTCATCGTTTGGTAAATCTGTCAGGAAATGGGTCTGGAGTGCTCTCGTCTTTAAACACTACGACTCAATAAAAAAGAGAATGGTATATAACGTACAAAACAACAGAAAAAACATCTACCTAGGGATATAGTAGAAAGACGCGACGCGCGTGGGAAAAAAGGAAGAAGGACCTGTGAGAAACCTGGTACATTAATGATCTGCTTTCGACCTCTTCGGTGGCAAATACTTTGACTGAGATTTCTGTTGAAAACATAAAATGGATGTAGATTAATTCTTCTGGCTTCCTGAAGCAATGTTCAGAACTGTGTGTGGCCAGACCTTTGCTGTGGTCATTGTAAAACTGCAGTCTTCTAGAAGACTGCAGTTGCAGTTTTAGTCAAGCGTAAGAGCATCAAATACATCCTACATATATGCAAAGATTAAAAGCTATGCTCCTTTGCAACAAAAGACTGCGAGTGAAATAATTTTGTCAATGAGATAAATTTGGGCTTGCCTCAAATAATCACAAGTTTTAGATTCTACGCATGCGTGGTTTATTAATTTGGTTTCAAAGTCAAAGTGTGCACGTGTATTAACATCATCTCAAAATCTCAACAACTTATCTCGCAAATAACGAGGGATGGCGTACCTTGGAAAAGCAGCATAGCAAATCAATGTTTCTCCGGGTCTCGTCAGCAACGAATGAATCTGTTGTATCCTTGTAAAATAAAACAAGGATTAAAACGTTACAACTTGAACTGCAGAGCAATTGGGCCAGCGCATGATGGATGGAGGGCGCATTTAAGGACAAAAAGCACCAGGCACCACAAACCTTAATTGTTCATTGATAGATACCGCATTTAATCAATAAGCGCTTATTAACACCGGCTCTTTTTAAGGAGGCTTTTATTTGAAGGGAGTGGTTATTCAAAGGAGCGCTTATTTAATAACATGGTCTGTTGAGGAGGCGCTTACACGAGGGGCCGTTTAATCGAGGAAATATGGTATATTACAAAATCCTATACACTTGTGCCTTGCTATCCCTTGTTAGATTTTCAAGAAATTTAGAGCAATTGGAAGGGGCGTAAAAAGAGATGTCGTGGTGCGTTGAAGTTCAGGTGTGAAGAAATTAAGCTTGTGTGGCGGGCAGATGTAGTATTGCAAATAGCAGCAAGTTTAGCTGAATAATTGATTAATTAACTGGGTATTATAGCTTTTACATACCTAAATCTGGAGAAGCTGAAATTTTGCCCTTGCAATGTAAGCCTAGTCAGGATTTTCTGGACCTGGGATTACTTTCAATATCCCCCCCTGCTAAAACAGTAAAATACATAATGATGGTGCAAGTGATGATACAATAATTTTGAGGACCTATTATACTTCCGCACAACTTTTCTCTTCCACTTGCAGGCATTTATTTTGTCAACTTATCCCACGACAAGAAAGCAACTCCTGTGTTCTGTTCTTGTCGAAATAAAAATGGCCTTTTTTGGGCCTTCTCAATTCTGGCCACGAAAAAAAGTTAATAACCAGCAGATAAGCCAACCAAATATTGTTTTCCCAATGTTTCTAAAACGTCTCACTGCACTGCAGCAAAAAGATTACCGCCATTGATGAACTGATAATAAAACCAGCATACGGCTAAACGGGGGAGGATTTGAGGCCACGCGAGGGCTAGAATGACACAAACAAACAAGATTTTTTCTCGACAAGGAATCGATTATATTCAACTGCGCAGCCGCTTCGCAGCAGCATAAAATAGAAAATCTATTGCCCAAAGATAGTTGGAGCAGCATTCTTGTTGTTAACGTTAAAATTAAGTAGAACTAACGAGCTAAATCAACTGTGAATATATAGCTGCTATGTTTTAGAATATATAATTATATGATATTATGTCATAAGAGGCAAATGAACCTTAAATAAAAAGTAACTCATCGTCACCTGCAAGCTGCATTCAAATGAAAAAAGAAAACCACGCCCAAATGTTCCAGAATATATTCATCTGTTTATAAAGAGATAAAAAAGCAATAAAGATAAAACGTTAAAACGTAGTGGGGCAGCATAGTCCTGTCTTTCAGGGCAGGAACGTAATGAAATAAATAAAAAATCGACTGACAAACAAATAAATGCTCACAGAATTGTTCAAAGTAAGAAGCACAAGATATGTTTCTTCTCTTGGGATCAAATTGGGGACGCGTGTGCCGTAGAATTTGGGTCCTTCTAAAATAAGTGTCTTTTCATGTACGGTAATAAATTTAAGGTAATAAATAACGTTAAAAATCGCCCGCGGATAGCCGTTTAAAACTTTCTATCATACATGAAGTAGGTACTGAAGAAATCAAATTTTGAAATAGATTGAAATATGACTCACAAGGAGTCAAACGTTACTAAATGTATTATAGAAAGTTTAATAGCTATCCGCGGGCGATTTGGGTCCACTAAAATTTGAGCCATTACTCCCAGAGAGCTGGGAATTGTCTCAACGTGATCAGTAGGACCTATTTAGTATAACTCGACCTTTTGTGAGTCATTTTTCAGTCTATTTCAACTTTTGAACCACTTGTCCTAGAAAACTGCAAAGTGTTGCAACGTGATGAGCTAATCGAAATAGTATGGTTCGACTATTTGCAATTTAGATTTCATTGCAAACTATCACCAGCGTTCGGTATGGGTTTCAAGGAGGTTTTCTGAGGGTTTCAACCACGTCGATATCCGGTGCTTTTAGAACGACTATCTTTTGAACCACTTGTCCTAGAAAACGGCAAATTGTTGCAACGTGATGGGCATGGTCGAAATAATATGGTTTGACTCTTTGCAATTGAAATTTCATTGTAAGCTGTCCCCAGCTTTGCAAAACATTGGAAACGACGTTTTCTATGGGTTGAAGGTAGGTCGATGTGCGGTGCTTCTCGCAGAACTCCAACTTTTGAACAAAATCATTCAGAAAAAGTTACAATTTGATGTGTGTGCAAATATTGTATAAAATAAACATGAATTTTAAATTCTTGCAAATTTGAGAGATAATAAATACACACGTGTACAAGAATCATACATTATGCATTTGATGAATGCTTAATGTTTGTATAAGCCCAGAAATTGTGTAAAATTGTGATTCTGTTATCAATTATTAATATTGCAAAAGGTTTCCAGAGAATATTTGACAAAACGTTGTGTTCAGTCTGGTCTGGACTAAGGGAGTAACTCAATAAGCAGTGACTGAGCTAAATAATTATGAATTATCGAGAATACTATTATCTCCTTCGCTTACCAATTCTGCGGCTCCTTTTCTCCAAATTCAACTTTCTTCTAAAAGAGAATATTTTATTTATTCAACTCGTCTAAGCAAAAGTTGAGAAACAACCAAGCATATCTGAGTCGACAAAGTTTCAAGACAGCATATTCTAATTTGCAGAATTATCACGCTTGAATTCACAACGTTGGAATTTTTAAGAACCCAGTTTTTCATCCAATCAAACGACAACAACACTTCTTTTTAAATTTTCTTTGAAAACTGCAGAAAAAACACTCTATGCAAGAACTTTAGCTTAAACTTTTTAAATTAGCTCCTAGGGATTAGTTAATTTCAATTTTTCAACTGGTGATAATAGTCATACCCCAATTAAAATTTCGGCCACATAATTACTGCATTTTTAAAGCGACAGAGAACATGATCCAGAATTCCAAGCGCATTATTTTTTGTAAGAAACCTACTCGAAACTTCAATACTCAAAGTTTTTTAATTTTTTTGGCATTTGATTAATGAGTTTCTTATAAAACTTGCATCACAAGTAATGCTTTGAAAATACTTACTTTTTCAACGATTTGACTTCACGAGTAGTGATCTTATCTTCAGCCTGAGAAATATGAAAAATCTGCCTTGACGTGTATACAATTCAGCAATTTATGCAATAAGTTTGCTGCTCTATTTTCGATACGTCTATTTTAACTGCTTCACAAACGCGTTTTTCCAATAAAAATCAATTTATCGCCTCAAATTCTCCTCTGTATTTGGTTTGTTTTCAATATTCAGTGCACAGGTGTCCCTCAGACTGACACTGGCGCAAGTGGGTTTTTAATTCATATCAAATATCGCGCCAACCAAACAGACTGGCATTCTCAAAAATCATTGTTCTGGAGTTGGGGGTCGTGTTATGAAAAATTAAAGAATTAATGAATACGATTTCAGTGACACCTTAAACGTTAGTATTTAAATTCAAATATTTTATAGATAACATCTTTTATGGAAGTAACGTGAATTGCGTGAGTTCATCATCATCTCCCATCTGCTGTGATGGGAAAGCTCCCGAAAATACACGTTTTACAAGACCAAAAGGTTAGGTTAATGAATCCATGAAAAATGTTATCCATAAATTACAAGAATTAATGAAATCGAGACAAATCATATTTGTACAGTTTTTGAAATAGCAAAATGTGATAAGACCCTGTTGGTTGGCGAAAGTCGAGCGAAACATAGGGACGCAATGGAATGAGTCTAGCTAATAATCGTTTCTCAACTTTCGTTTCTCGTTTTTCGCTATTTTATGCGATTCTCGGTAAGGTCCTTCTGACCACGAGTGTCCTTTTGTTTTTGCACCACTACACTACACTAACCTGGTTTCTTCTTCACCACCCTCGTGGTCTACACACGCAATGTATCCTGAATTGACATCGTTTTTGAACGCCTCTTTAAGTGAATTACAGAAGGTATTTGCGTTATTCATGGCTTTTTAAATACGTTCTTCTCGGCAGCTTCTACTTTGTTGCAGTTAGTGGCAAGATAGGCTATTACACTGGGGTTCCAAAAGTATTGCAACGCCTGATGAAAAATGGCGTCTAGAAGCGGCCCTAGGCCTGAGCGAGAAAATTTAAATAATAATATAAAACTACAAAACGGGTTTCAATAGCGAGTTTCTTTAGCATAAATATACTCAGAATTTCATAAATTTTTAAGTGAAAACATCATTTAAACTATATCGTTCTTCATTTGTTTGACGCCAAGTTTTTATCGTTTAAAATGCCCGAAATATAGTGGTGCATGCTCTTGTATTGTGTTGGTCGGCTGTCGTCTGATCAAATAATGATGATACGGCTTGGGGGGTGCAGTAAATGCAATGACGCTATGGCCTACGGGGGGCAATGCTTAATACTCTCAGAAATATTACTGCATAGGAAATTTTGGCTTATTTGATAACAGGTTTCAATTTCCAACTTCAAAATCTGTATTCAACGGCCTTGTTGATTGTAATTTATACTTCATAGCCATTCTTTGTTATATTAATGTCTCGAACAAATGAACTTGGACATAGATTGTGATAAGATTGTGATTGAGTTGGATTATAGATGAATATTTCTCTGACCATCTTGAATGGAGATGACAACAAAGGACTTGTCGGCAGGGTAAGCCAGGGAATAGGTCACCAGTTCCATGGGTACCATATGGCATAAGGTACTTTAGCAACACTCAACGGCCCGGTCAAAGCAATGGCAGAGAAGGTAAGCGTATTCTTAATGAAATATTAATTACTTCCTCCCACCTTTTACGGAACAGACCGTCCGGGACAAACCAGCAGCCGTAGGGACCTGGGGTGCCCTACGACTATATCCCCACCCCCCAGTTTCATCCTCCCCAGCTATCCCTCCCTGCTAGCCTATTTACTAATCTACCTATGTTTACTTACTTACTTGCTTCTTACTTATATATATATAGTTATTTTGCTATATTTGATGCTATGCTTCTATCCTAAAACTAATCTTTTATTTATCTAACCTATTTTACTCTTTGAAGATCTTGAATTATCCTATGCCTATATTCCCAAGACACAGAAAACACAATGACCGGTTTTTAATAATAGATTCAACAAAGGTAGAAAAAGTAAATATGATAATCAATTGTCCATAAGATGAATTTGCAAACAATATCTTCCATCTTCGTTGCTTGATTTCTTCGCCAAAATATCTGCAAAATAAGAGAGCAGGAATGAAAAATAATCGAACAACAAGATACAGCTAAAATGTTTCAAAGAGCCTTTCTACGTCTAGAGTTTTGATCTGTCTTACATAACTTTGGGACAATGTTGAAAAATTATTTGATATCAAGGGTTAAAGGCTGAATAACTGCGAAATTTCATCTGCTTGTTTCACATAAATTGTCTTCAAGTAGTCACCGAGAATTCACAATTCATCAACTCAAATATTTGGTAGAAAAATATAACATTTTAGATAAAATACAGCCCATGAGTAACGACCTTCCTAAATAATCAACGCAAAAATGTCCTATTGCCATTGCCAAGGTTAAGTAAGATTGAAGTAAGATATTAATTCGATTACCTTTTATTTTCTTCTGAAATCTTTCTATTCGTCGAGTCCTTCGTCTTCTTCATTTTTGCGCCGCCATGACACCAAAAGCAGCAAAATCCGACATGACCTTCCCTCTCCAGCTAAATGCGAAAATGAGTACGAATGAAGTGAAGAATAACTTCTACAGCCAATGCTTAGGCCTTACTACGGGCCTACAGCAAACGATTTTAACGAAAGAACAATTCAAATTCGCCTTTTAGATACCCATAAATAGCGAATAAACATAGCAAAATACTTCCAGGTACCAGATAAGATTGAAGTAAGATATTAGTTCGATTACCTTTAACTCCCCTCCTTTTGAAATTTTTCAATGTTAGTTGATATCTTCGTCTTCTTCATTTTCCTGGCGCCATGACCTTCTTCCCCCAGCACAGCAGCAGTTCAATGCGGCGAAAATAAACAATTATACGCATGCGCTGCGCTCCGTTATCAAAAGCAACAAAATGAGGTCGGTCACGTGACTTCCGTACATGAATATTTTAAAAGCAAAGAACAGGGAGTCACAAATGCAAACAAAATAACATGCGCGCAGTGAATGGCATGGCCTGTTAAATTTCTATTTCACAGTACTAGAAAGCAAAAATAGCACAAAACTAGCTGTAGACAGAATGTAGGTGGGTGCTGCTCGGGTGTATATAACAATAATATTTAATTGTGCAGTGTTGAAGACAATAAATAAATAGCAGTTGTGTTTAATATCCAATCAAGTAACTTGTCACTGAATCAACGATGCGGCATGATAATATAGATACGCATGCGTAATGACAATCATGCCCACAACTAGAATATCTGTGCACACAATTCCAGATAGTAATTTGACGTGTCTATATCTATTGGTGGCGAGTCACCAAGCAGATGTCGCTGGATATATATGAACAGACCGGCACTGTTGGCCTCGTCACCCCGGTGTACCAACAGAGTTAGTAGTTGAGTACGATACGTAGATGGTTTTTCGGCGTTTCTGCCGGTAAATCATTCTCGACGGAAAAACGAAAAGTCCCGGTACGCCGGGGATCTACCTTCTCTTGTAGATCCCCGGCGTACCGGCCCTCATTTAATTTCAACTCATCTTCAACTCAACTTCAAGTGGAGCTCAGTGGAATCGATCCGCGACTCCATGAGTGGCAAGCACAAGTGCCAACCACTTCGCCACAAGAGTTGAACTAACAAGATAGTAAACACAAAAGTTTCCATTCTGGATTTGCCCAACAATTGGCCGAGCAATCATCCAGCAAACCATACTTCTGCCACGCAGCATAAATCACAGAGATGCACATAAAAGCACGCGGATATATTATATACTATGCGAGCTTACCACTCCGTCAAGCTCCTCCCTAGTTCTGTCATCAACATATCCTGATATGATGCTCCATCGGCAGTCAAGATCGACGAGAGTACCTCTATACGCAGGCGAAGCAGCCAACAAGGACAACTGCAAAAGAAAACAAAATGTGCACTTGTTTTCTTAATCTTACTGGGGACTTTTGAAAGTTGTTGCAAAGCGTCTTTTTGTGACAGTGGACGGTGAATCAAACGACGATTCTTATGCTTACCATGATAGGGGCAAGTACTGCAAGCTGGTCATACAGCGCTGTGGTCTCTTCGATGCAACATGCTTGAGATGTCACCTTGGATCAAATGGGAAAAGATTCAAAACAAAACAGATTCAAATTTGATCAGATTGAAATCAGGTTGAAATACGTTTTGATCTAAGACTATGTGAGTCTATTGTGCTACTAGTATTGATGTAGGTAGAAGTATTATAGTATTCGTATCAAGACATTTGTTACTATGAATAGCGGGGTTGACTCAATTGGCATTATACTTAATATAATGAAAAAGCAAAAGCTAAAAGCAAATATACTCTACAAACATAGTCTACAGATATACCATACATAACCTACCATACTATATACTATACTATACTAAACTATACAAGACGATACGATACGATACTATACTATACTATGCTATAGTAAGGGTTTCACGTCGATATACCGTGCTTTTAGAACGACTATCTTTTGAACCACTTGTCCTAGAAAACGGCATCTCATGCCAAATCCCATGCAATCAAGGTACACATGATCAGGAAGCGATGCAATTGCCCCCTCTCCGTCATCGTTTGGTAAATCTGTCAGGAAATGGGTCTGGAGTGCTCTCGTCTTTAAACACTACGACTCAATAAAAAAGAGAATGGTATATAACGTACAAAACAACAGAAAAAACATCTACCTAGGGATATAGTAGAAAGACGCGACGCGCGTGGGAAAAAAGGAAGAAGGACCTGTGAGAAACCTGGTACATTAATGATCTGCTTTCGACCTCTTCGGTGGCAAATACTTTGACTGAGATTTCTGTTGAAAACATAAAATGGATGTAGATTAATTCTTCTGGCTTCCTGAAGCAATGTTCAGAACTGTGTGTGGCCAGACCTTTGCTGTGGTCATTGTAAAACTGCAGTCTTCTAGAAGACTGCAGTTGCAGTTTTAGTCAAGCGTAAGAGCATCAAATACATCCTACATATATGCAAAGATTAAAAGCTATGCTCCTTTGCAACAAAAGACTGCGAGTGAAATAATTTTGTCAATGAGATAAATTTGGGCTTGCCTCAAATAATCACAAGTTTTAGATTCTACGCATGCGTGGTTTATTAATTTGGTTTCAAAGTCAAAGTGTGCACGTGTATTAACATCATCTCAAAATCTCAACAACTTATCTCGCAAATAACGAGGGATGGCGTACCTTGGAAAAGCAGCATAGCAAATCAATGTTTCTCCGGGTCTCGTCAGCAACGAATGAATCTGTTGTATCCTTGTAAAATAAAACAAGGATTAAAACGTTACAACTTGAACTGCAGAGCAATTGGGCCAGCGCATGATGGATGGAGGGCGCATTTAAGGACAAAAAGCACCAGGCACCACAAACCTTAATTGTTCATTGATAGATACCGCATTTAATCAATAAGCGCTTATTAACACCGGCTCTTTTTAAGGAGGCTTTTATTTGAAGGGAGTGGTTATTCAAAGGAGCGCTTATTTAATAACATGGTCTGTTGAGGAGGCGCTTACACGAGGGGCCGTTTAATCGAGGAAATATGGTATATTACAAAATCCTATACACTTGTGCCTTGCTATCCCTTGTTAGATTTTCAAGAAATTTAGAGCAATTGGAAGGGGCGTAAAAAGAGATGTCGTGGTGCGTTGAAGTTCAGGTGTGAAGAAATTAAGCTTGTGTGGCGGGCAGATGTAGTATTGCAAATAGCAGCAAGTTTAGCTGAATAATTTGATTAATTAACTGGGTATTATAGCTTTTACATACCTAAATCTGGAGAAGCTGAAATTTTGCCCTTGCAATGTAAGCCTAGTCAGGATTTTCTGGACCTGGGATTACTTTCAATATCCCCCCCTGCTAAAACAGTAAAATACATAATGATGGTGCAAGTGATGATACAATAATTTTGAGGACCTATTATACTTCCGCACAACTTTTCTCTTCCACTTGCAGGCATTTATTTTGTCAACTTATCCCACGACAAGAAAGCAACTCCTGTGTTCTGTTCTTGTCGAAATAAAAATGGCCTTTTTTGGGCCTTCTCAATTCTGGCCACGAAAAAAAGTTAATAACCAGCAGATAAGCCAACCAAATATTGTTTTCCCAATGTTTCTAAAACGTCTCACTGCACTGCAGCAAAAAGATTACCGCCATTGATGAACTGATAATAAAACCAGCATACGGCTAAACGGGGGAGGATTTGAGGCCACGCGAGGGCTAGAATGACACAAACAAACAAGATTTTTTCTCGACAAGGAATCGATTATATTCAACTGCGCAGCCGCTTCGCAGCAGCATAAAATAGAAAATCTATTGCCCAAAGATAGTTGGAGCAGCATTCTTGTTGTTAACGTTAAAATTAAGTAGAACTAACGAGCTAAATCAACTGTGAATATATAGCTGCTATGTTTTAGAATATATAATTATATGATATTATGTCATAAGAGGCAAATGAACCTTAAATAAAAAGTAACTCATCGTCACCTGCAAGCTGCATTCAAATGAAAAAAGAAAACCACGCCCAAATGTTCCAGAATATATTCATCTGTTTATAAAGAGATAAAAAAGCAATAAAGATAAAACGTTAAAACGTAGTGGGGCAGCATAGTCCTGTCTTTCAGGGCAGGAACGTAATGAAATAAATAAAAAATCGACTGACAAACAAATAAATGCTCACAGAATTGTTCAAAGTAAGAAGCACAAGATATGTTTCTTCTCTTGGGATCAAATTGGGGACGCGTGTGCCGTAGAATTTGGGTCCTTCTAAAATAAGTGTCTTTTCATGTACGGTAATAAATTTAAGGTAATAAATAACGTTAAAAATCGCCCGCGGATAGCCGTTTAAAACTTTCTATCATACATGAAGTAGGTACTGAAGAAATCAAATTTTGAAATAGATTGAAATATGACTCACAAGGAGTCAAACGTTACTAAATGTATTATAGAAAGTTTAATAGCTATCCGCGGGCGATTTGGGTCCACTAAAATTTGAGCCATTACTCCCAGAGAGCTGGGAATTGTCTCAACGTGATCAGTAGGACCTATTTAGTATAACTCGACCTTTTGTGAGTCATTTTTCAGTCTATTTCAACTTTTGAACCACTTGTCCTAGAAAACTGCAAAGTGTTGCAACGTGATGAGCTAATCGAAATAGTATGGTTCGACTATTTGCAATTTAGATTTCATTGCAAACTATCACCAGCGTTCGGTATGGGTTTCAAGGAGGTTTTCTGAGGGTTTCAACCACGTCGATATCCGGTGCTTTTAGAACGACTATCTTTTGAACCACTTGTCCTAGAAAACGGCAAATTGTTGCAACGTGATGGGCATGGTCGAAATAATATGGTTTGACTCTTTGCAATTGAAATTTCATTGTAAGCTGTCCCCAGCTTTGCAAAACATTGGAAACGACGTTTTCTATGGGTTGAAGGTAGGTCGATGTGCGGTGCTTCTCGCAGAACTCCAACTTTTGAACAAAATCATTCAGAAAAAGTTACAATTTGATGTGTGTGCAAATATTGTATAAAATAAACATGAATTTTAAATTCTTGCAAATTTGAGAGATAATAAATACACACGTGTACAAGAATCATACATTATGCATTTGATGAATGCTTAATGTTTGTATAAGCCCAGAAATTGTGTAAAATTGTGATTCTGTTATCAATTATTAATATTGCAAAAGGTTTCCAGAGAATATTTGACAAAACGTTGTGTTCAGTCTGGTCTGGACTAAGGGAGTAACTCAATAAGCAGTGACTGAGCTAAATAATTATGAATTATCGAGAATACTATTATCTCCTTCGCTTACCAATTCTGCGGCTCCTTTTCTCCAAATTCAACTTTCTTCTAAAAGAGAATATTTTATTTATTCAACTCGTCTAAGCAAAAGTTGAGAAACAACCAAGCATATCTGAGTCGACAAAGTTTCAAGACAGCATATTCTAATTTGCAGAATTATCACGCTTGAATTCACAACGTTGGAATTTTTAAGAACCCAGTTTTTCATCCAATCAAACGACAACAACACTTCTTTTTAAATTTTCTTTGAAAACTGCAGAAAAAACACTCTATGCAAGAACTTTAGCTTAAACTTTTTAAATTAGCTCCTAGGGATTAGTTAATTTCAATTTTTCAACTGGTGATAATAGTCATACCCCAATTAAAATTTCGGCCACATAATTACTGCATTTTTAAAGCGACAGAGAACATGATCCAGAATTCCAAGCGCATTATTTTTTGTAAGAAACCTACTCGAAACTTCAATACTCAAAGTTTTTTAATTTTTTTGGCATTTGATTAATGAGTTTCTTATAAAACTTGCATCACAAGTAATGCTTTGAAAATACTTACTTTTTCAACGATTTGACTTCACGAGTAGTGATCTTATCTTCAGCCTGAGAAATATGAAAAATCTGCCTTGACGTGTATACAATTCAGCAATTTATGCAATAAGTTTGCTGCTCTATTTTCGATACGTCTATTTTAACTGCTTCACAAACGCGTTTTTCCAATAAAAATCAATTTATCGCCTCAAATTCTCCTCTGTATTTGGTTTGTTTTCAATATTCAGTGCACAGGTGTCCCTCAGACTGACACTGGCGCAAGTGGGTTTTTAATTCATATCAAATATCGCGCCAACCAAACAGACTGGCATTCTCAAAAATCATTGTTCTGGAGTTGGGGGTCGTGTTATGAAAAATTAAAGAATTAATGAATACGATTTCAGTGACACCTTAAACGTTAGTATTTAAATTCAAATATTTTATAGATAACATCTTTTATGGAAGTAACGTGAATTGCGTGAGTTCATCATCATCTCCCATCTGCTGTGATGGGAAAGCTCCCGAAAATACACGTTTTACAAGACCAAAAGGTTAGGTTAATGAATCCATGAAAAATGTTATCCATAAATTACAAGAATTAATGAAATCGAGACAAATCATATTTGTACAGTTTTTGAAATAGCAAAATGTGATAAGACCCTGTTGGTTGGCGAAAGTCGAGCGAAACATAGGGACGCAATGGAATGAGTCTAGCTAATAATCGTTTCTCAACTTTCGTTTCTCGTTTTTCGCTATTTTATGCGATTCTCGGTAAGGTCCTTCTGACCACGAGTGTCCTTTTGTTTTTGCACCACTACACTACACTAACCTGGTTTCTTCTTCACCACCCTCGTGGTCTACACACGCAATGTATCCTGAATTGACATCGTTTTTGAACGCCTCTTTAAGTGAATTACAGAAGGTATTTGCGTTATTCATGGCTTTTTAAATACGTTCTTCTCGGCAGCTTCTACTTTGTTGCAGTTAGTGGCAAGATAGGCTATTACACTGGGGTTCCAAAAGTATTGCAACGCCTGATGAAAAATGGCGTCTAGAAGCGGCCCTAGGCCTGAGCGAGAAAATTTAAATAATAATATAAAACTACAAAACGGGTTTCAATAGCGAGTTTCTTTAGCATAAATATACTCAGAATTTCATAAATTTTTAAGTGAAAACATCATTTAAACTATATCGTTCTTCATTTGTTTGACGCCAAGTTTTTATCGTTTAAAATGCCCGAAATATAGTGGTGCATGCTCTTGTATTGTGTTGGTCGGCTGTCGTCTGATCAAATAATGATGATACGGCTTGGGGGGTGCAGTAAATGCAATGACGCTATGGCCTACGGGGGGCAATGCTTAATACTCTCAGAAATATTACTGCATAGGAAATTTTGGCTTATTTGATAACAGGTTTCAATTTCCAACTTCAAAATCTGTATTCAACGGCCTTGTTGATTGTAATTTATACTTCATAGCCATTCTTTGTTATATTAATGTCTCGAACAAATGAACTTGGACATAGATTGTGATAAGATTGTGATTGAGTTGGATTATAGATGAATATTTCTCTGACCATCTTGAATGGAGATGACAACAAAGGACTTGTCGGCAGGGTAAGCCAGGGAATAGGTCACCAGTTCCATGGGTACCATATGGCATAAGGTACTTTAGCAACACTCAACGGCCCGGTCAAAGCAATGGCAGAGAAGGTAAGCGTATTCTTAATGAAATATTAATTACTTCCTCCCACCTTTTACGGAACAGACCGTCCGGGACAAACCAGCAGCCGTAGGGACCTGGGGTGCCCTACGACTATATCCCCACCCCCCAGTTTCATCCTCCCCAGCTATCCCTCCCTGCTAGCCTATTTACTAATCTACCTATGTTTACTTACTTACTTGCTTCTTACTTATATATATATAGTTATTTTGCTATATTTGATGCTATGCTTCTATCCTAAAACTAATCTTTTATTTATCTAACCTATTTTACTCTTTGAAGATCTTGAATTATCCTATGCCTATATTCCCAAGACACAGAAAACACAATGACCGGTTTTTAATAATAGATTCAACAAAGGTAGAAAAAGTAAATATGATAATCAATTGTCCATAAGATGAATTTGCAAACAATATCTTCCATCTTCGTTGCTTGATTTCTTCGCCAAAATATCTGCAAAATAAGAGAGCAGGAATGAAAAATAATCGAACAACAAGATACAGCTAAAATGTTTCAAAGAGCCTTTCTACGTCTAGAGTTTTGATCTGTCTTACATAACTTTGGGACAATGTTGAAAAATTATTTGATATCAAGGGTTAAAGGCTGAATAACTGCGAAATTTCATCTGCTTGTTTCACATAAATTGTCTTCAAGTAGTCACCGAGAATTCACAATTCATCAACTCAAATATTTGGTAGAAAAATATAACATTTTAGATAAAATACAGCCCATGAGTAACGACCTTCCTAAATAATCAACGCAAAAATGTCCTATTGCCATTGCCAAGGTTAAGTAAGATTGAAGTAAGATATTAATTCGATTACCTTTTATTTTCTTCTGAAATCTTTCTATTCGTCGAGTCCTTCGTCTTCTTCATTTTTGCGCCGCCATGACACCAAAAGCAGCAAAATCCGACATGACCTTCCCTCTCCAGCTAAATGCGAAAATGAGTACGAATGAAGTGAAGAATAACTTCTACAGCCAATGCTTAGGCCTTACTACGGGCCTACAGCAAACGATTTTAACGAAAGAACAATTCAAATTCGCCTTTTAGATACCCATAAATAGCGAATAAACATAGCAAAATACTTCCAGGTACCAGATAAGATTGAAGTAAGATATTAGTTCGATTACCTTTAACTCCCCTCCTTTTGAAATTTTTCAATGTTAGTTGATATCTTCGTCTTCTTCATTTTCCTGGCGCCATGACCTTCTTCCCCCAGCACAGCAGCAGTTCAATGCGGCGAAAATAAACAATTATACGCATGCGCTGCGCTCCGTTATCAAAAGCAACAAAATGAGGTCGGTCACGTGACTTCCGTACATGAATATTTTAAAAGCAAAGAACAGGGAGTCACAAATGCAAACAAAATAACATGCGCGCAGTGAATGGCATGGCCTGTTAAATTTCTATTTCACAGTACTAGAAAGCAAAAATAGCACAAAACTAGCTGTAGACAGAATGTAGGTGGGTGCTGCTCGGGTGTATATAACAATAATATTTAATTGTGCAGTGTTGAAGACAATAAATAAATAGCAGTTGTGTTTAATATCCAATCAAGTAACTTGTCACTGAATCAACGATGCGGCATGATAATATAGATACGCATGCGTAATGACAATCATGCCCACAACTAGAATATCTGTGCACACAATTCCAGATAGTAATTTGACGTGTCTATATCTATTGGTGGCGAGTCACCAAGCAGATGTCGCTGGATATATATGAACAGACCGGCACTGTTGGCCTCGTCACCCCGGTGTACCAACAGAGTTAGTAGTTGAGTACGATACGTAGATGGTTTTTCGGCGTTTCTGCCGGTAAATCATTCTCGACGGAAAAACGAAAAGTCCCGGTACGCCGGGGATCTACCTTCTCTTGTAGATCCCCGGCGTACCGGCCCTCATTTAATTTCAACTCATCTTCAACTCAACTTCAAGTGGAGCTCAGTGGAATCGATCCGCGACTCCATGAGTGGCAAGCACAAGTGCCAACCACTTCGCCACAAGAGTTGAACTAACAAGATAGTAAACACAAAAGTTTCCATTCTGGATTTGCCCAACAATTGGCCGAGCAATCATCCAGCAAACCATACTTCTGCCACGCAGCATAAATCACAGAGATGCACATAAAAGCACGCGGATATATTATATACTATGCGAGCTTACCACTCCGTCAAGCTCCTCCCTAGTTCTGTCATCAACATATCCTGATATGATGCTCCATCGGCAGTCAAGATCGACGAGAGTACCTCTATACGCAGGCGAAGCAGCCAACAAGGACAACTGCAAAAGAAAACAAAATGTGCACTTGTTTTCTTAATCTTACTGGGGACTTTTGAAAGTTGTTGCAAAGCGTCTTTTTGTGACAGTGGACGGTGAATCAAACGACGATTCTTATGCTTACCATGATAGGGGCAAGTACTGCAAGCTGGTCATACAGCGCTGTGGTCTCTTCGATGCAACATGCTTGAGATGTCACCTTGGATCAAATGGGAAAAGATTCAAAACAAAACAGATTCAAATTTGATCAGATTGAAATCAGGTTGAAATACGTTTTGATCTAAGACTATGTGAGTCTATTGTGCTACTAGTATTGATGTAGGTAGAAGTATTATAGTATTCGTATCAAGACATTTGTTACTATGAATAGCGGGGTTGACTCAATTGGCATTATACTTAATATAATGAAAAAGCAAAAGCTAAAAGCAAATATACTCTACAAACATAGTCTACAGATATACCATACATAACCTACCATACTATATACTATACTATACTAAACTATACAAGACGATACGATACGATACTATACTATACTATGCTATAGTAAGGGTTTCACGTCGATATACCGTGCTTTTAGAACGACTATCTTTTGAACCACTTGTCCTAGAAAACGGCATCTCATGCCAAATCCCATGCAATCAAGGTACACATGATCAGGAAGCGATGCAATTGCCCCCTCTCCGTCATCGTTTGGTAAATCTGTCAGGAAATGGGTCTGGAGTGCTCTCGTCTTTAAACACTACGACTCAATAAAAAAGAGAATGGTATATAACGTACAAAACAACAGAAAAAACATCTACCTAGGGATATAGTAGAAAGACGCGACGCGCGTGGGAAAAAAGGAAGAAGGACCTGTGAGAAACCTGGTACATTAATGATCTGCTTTCGACCTCTTCGGTGGCAAATACTTTGACTGAGATTTCTGTTGAAAACATAAAATGGATGTAGATTAATTCTTCTGGCTTCCTGAAGCAATGTTCAGAACTGTGTGTGGCCAGACCTTTGCTGTGGTCATTGTAAAACTGCAGTCTTCTAGAAGACTGCAGTTGCAGTTTTAGTCAAGCGTAAGAGCATCAAATACATCCTACATATATGCAAAGATTAAAAGCTATGCTCCTTTGCAACAAAAGACTGCGAGTGAAATAATTTTGTCAATGAGATAAATTTGGGCTTGCCTCAAATAATCACAAGTTTTAGATTCTACGCATGCGTGGTTTATTAATTTGGTTTCAAAGTCAAAGTGTGCACGTGTATTAACATCATCTCAAAATCTCAACAACTTATCTCGCAAATAACGAGGGATGGCGTACCTTGGAAAAGCAGCATAGCAAATCAATGTTTCTCCGGGTCTCGTCAGCAACGAATGAATCTGTTGTATCCTTGTAAAATAAAACAAGGATTAAAACGTTACAACTTGAACTGCAGAGCAATTGGGCCAGCGCATGATGGATGGAGGGCGCATTTAAGGACAAAAAGCACCAGGCACCACAAACCTTAATTGTTCATTGATAGATACCGCATTTAATCAATAAGCGCTTATTAACACCGGCTCTTTTTAAGGAGGCTTTTATTTGAAGGGAGTGGTTATTCAAAGGAGCGCTTATTTAATAACATGGTCTGTTGAGGAGGCGCTTACACGAGGGGCCGTTTAATCGAGGAAATATGGTATATTACAAAATCCTATACACTTGTGCCTTGCTATCCCTTGTTAGATTTTCAAGAAATTTAGAGCAATTGGAAGGGGCGTAAAAAGAGATGTCGTGGTGCGTTGAAGTTCAGGTGTGAAGAAATTAAGCTTGTGTGGCGGGCAGATGTAGTATTGCAAATAGCAGCAAGTTTAGCTGAATAATTTGATTAATTAACTGGGTATTATAGCTTTTACATACCTAAATCTGGAGAAGCTGAAATTTTGCCCTTGCAATGTAAGCCTAGTCAGGATTTTCTGGACCTGGGATTACTTTCAATATCCCCCCCTGCTAAAACAGTAAAATACATAATGATGGTGCAAGTGATGATACAATAATTTTGAGGACCTATTATACTTCCGCACAACTTTTCTCTTCCACTTGCAGGCATTTATTTTGTCAACTTATCCCACGACAAGAAAGCAACTCCTGTGTTCTGTTCTTGTCGAAATAAAAATGGCCTTTTTTGGGCCTTCTCAATTCTGGCCACGAAAAAAAGTTAATAACCAGCAGATAAGCCAACCAAATATTGTTTTCCCAATGTTTCTAAAACGTCTCACTGCACTGCAGCAAAAAGATTACCGCCATTGATGAACTGATAATAAAACCAGCATACGGCTAAACGGGGGAGGATTTGAGGCCACGCGAGGGCTAGAATGACACAAACAAACAAGATTTTTTCTCGACAAGGAATCGATTATATTCAACTGCGCAGCCGCTTCGCAGCAGCAAAAAATAGAAAATCTATTGCCCAAAGATAGTTGGAGCAGCATTCTTGTTGTTAACGTTAAAATTAAGTAGAACTAACGAGCTAAATCAACTGTGAATATATAGCTGCTATGTTTTAGAATATATAATTATATCATATTATGTCATAAGAGGCAAATGAACCTTAAATAACAAGTAACTCATCGTCACCTGCAAGCTGCATTCAAATGAAAAAAGAAAACCACGCCCAAATGTTCCAGAATATATTCATCTGTTTATAAAGAGATAAAAAAGCAATAAAGATAAAACGTTACAACGTAGTGGGGCAGCATAGTCCTGTCTATCAGGGCAGGAACGTAATGAAATAAATAAAAAATCGACTGACAAACAAATAAATGGTCACAGAATTGTTCAAAGTAAGAAGCACAAGATATGTTTCTTCTCTTGGGATCAAATTGGGGACGCGTGGGCCGTAGAATTTGTGTCCTTCTAAAATAAGTGTCTTTTCATGTACGGTAATAAATTTAAGGTAATAAATACGTTAAAAATCGCCCGCGGATAGCCGTTTAAAACTTTCTATATTACATGAAGTCGGCACTGAAAAAATCAAATTTTGAAATAGACTGAAATATGACTCACAAGGAGTCAAACTTTACTAAATGTATTATAGAAAGTTTAATAGCTATCCGCGGGCGATTTGGGTCCACTAAAATTTGAGCCATTACTCCTGGAGAGCTGGGAATTGTCTCAACGTGATCAGTAGGACCTATTTAGTATAACTCGACCTTTTGTGAGTCATTTTTCAGTCTATTTCAAAATTTGAACCAGTTGTCCTAGAAAACTGCAAAGTGTTGCAACGTGATGAGCATGATCGAAATAGTATGGTTCGACTATTTGCAATTTAGATTTCATTGCAAACTATCACCAGCGTTCGGTATGGGTTTCAAGGAGGTTTTCTGAGGGTTTCAAGCACGTCGATATCCGGTGCTTTTAGAACGACTATCTTTTGAACCACTTGTCCTAGAAAACGGCAAATTGTTGCAACGTGATGGGCATGGTCGAAATAATATGGTTTGACTCTTTGCAATTGAAATTTCATTGTAAGCTGTCCCCAGCTTTGCAAAACATTGGAAACGACGTTTTCTAAGGGTTGAAGGTAGGTCGATGTGCGGTGCTTCTCGCAGAACTCCAACTTTTGAACAAAATCATTCAGAAAAAGTTACAATTTGATGTGTGTGCAAATATTGTATAAAATAAACATGAATTTTAAATTCTTGCAAATTTGAGAGATAATAAATACAGACGTGTACAAGAATCATACATTATGCATTTGATGAATGCTTAATGTTTGTATAAGCCCAGAAATTGTGTAAAATTGTGATTCTGTTATCAATTATTAATATTGCAAAAGGTTTCCAGAGAATATTTGACAAAACGTTGTGTTCAGTCTGGTCTGGACTAAGGGAGTAATTCAATAAGCAGTGACTGAGCTAAATAATTATGAATTATCGAGAATACTATTATCCCCTTCGCTTACCAATTCTGCGGCTCCTTTTCTCCAAATTCAACTTTCTTCTAAAAGAGAATATTTTATTTATTCAACTCGTCTAAGCAAAAGTTGAGAAACAACCAAGCATATCTGAGTCGACAAAGTTTCAAGACAGCATATTCTAATTTGCAGAATTATCACGCTTGAATTCACAACGTTGGAATTTTTAAGAACCCAGTTTTTCATCCAATCAAACGACAACAACACTTCTTTTTAAATTTTCTTTGAAAACTGCAGAAAAAACACTCTAACTTTAACTTAAACTTTTTAAATTAGCTCCTGGGGATTAGTTAATTTCAATTTTTCAATTGGTGATAATAGTCATACCCCAATTAAAATTTCGGCCACATAATTACTGCATTTTTAAAGCGACAGAGAACATGATCCAGAATTCCAAGCGCATTATTTTTTGTAAGAAACCTACTCGAAACTTCAATTTTTTAATTTTTTTGGCATTTGATTAATGAGTTTCTTATAAAACTTGCATCACAAGTAATGCTTTGAAAATACTTACTTTTTCAACGATTTGACTTCACGAGTAGTGATCTTATCTTCAGCCTGAGAAATATGAAAAATCTGCCTTGACGTGTATACAATTCAGCAATTTATGCAATAAGTTTGCTGCTCTATTTTCGATACGTCTATTTTAACTGCTTCGCAAACGCGTTTTTCCAATAAAAATCAATTTATCGCCTCAAATTCTCCTCTGTATTTGGTTTGTTTTCAATATTCAGTGCACAGGTGTCCCTCAGGTTGACACTGGCGCAAGTGGGTTTTTAATTCATATCAAATATCGCGCCAACCAAACAGACTAGCATTCTAAAAAATCATTGTTCTGGAGTTGGGGGTCGTGTTATGAAAAATTAAAGAATTAATGAATACGATTTCAGCGACACCTTAAACGTTAGTATTTAAATTCAAATATTTTATAGATAACATCTTTTATGGAAGTAACGTGAATTGCGTGAGTTCATCATCATCTCGCATCTGCTGTGATGGGAAAGCTCCCGAAAATACACGTTTTACAAGAACAAAAGGTTAGGTTAATGAATCCATGAAAAATGTTATCCATAAATTACAGGAATTAATGAAATCGAGACAAATCATATTTGTACAGTTTTTGAAATAGCAAAATGTGATAAGACCCTGTTGGTTAGCGAAAGTCGAGCGAAACATAGGGACGCAATGGAATGAGTCTAGCTAATAATCGTTTCTCAACTTTCGTTTCTCGTTTTTCGCTATTTTATGCGATTCTCGGTAAGGTCCTTCTGACCACGAGTGTCCTTTTGTTTTTGCACCACTACACTACACTAACCTGGTTTCTTCTTCACCACCCTCGTGGTCTACACACGCAATGTATCCTGAATTGACATCGTTTTTGAACGCCTCTTTAACTGAATTACAGAAGGTATTTGCGTTATTCATGGTTTTTAAAATACGTTCTTCTCGGTAGCTTCCATTTTTTTGCAGTTAGTGGCAAGATAGGCTATTAGGATGGTTTGCTAGCATTGTGTCATATTCAGATTCAAATTCATATTCATATTCATATTCATGCTCATATTCATTTCATATACATACTCATATATTTATTTGATATATTTTATTTTGTTATTATTATCAGCCGTTATTGATTTGTATTTATGGTTCAATACAATACCATTTATATTATCCAATTTACAATCTTTTATTCTTTTTGAAAAAGTGTCTTTGTTATGACATGATTTTGCTTCTGGTGTTAAATGATTCCATAGTAGTGACCCTCGATAGTGGCCCTCATTAATCTGGACTTTTTCTTGGTCTAATTTAATCTCTTCATAGGGTGAATTTATTCTCATAGAAGATGACAAAGTTGATGGAAGCTTCCTTCTTCACCATTTCATATCAGTATTTCTAAAAGGTAAGTTGAGTATTATCAGTAATTCTTATGTATAACTATATAATACAGCAATAAAAATGGAATTACATTTAGAGCTAAAACGTTTTTCCAGAATGAAGCGACTGTTCAAGGAGATTCAACAACAATGAAAATAATAATAATTATTGTGCAAGTTGATAGCTTTAACAAACCCTGGATAATGCCATTAGAAACTATACTTTTTGATTTTAATATATTTGTAGGTGATTGTAATGTTCTGCTTATTGGATTTTCACAAGCACTGGTACATTACAACTCAATTGGAAAGAAATTGGTATGTTTCGTCATTTCATGCACTATGCATAATTATCAATGGAAATCATTTTAGAGAAAATTATTCAATTTTTGTTTGCATGTAGCTATTAGAATTTGTCATTTACGAGCACACGTTGAAGAAGAAAGACAATCTGATCATAGAACGGAACAATAACAGAGAATAAGAAAAACTGATAATTAACTAATACAACGCGAAAGTCATACAATCTAAAACTATAGTAACAAAACAGCATGTAGCATGTCAGCGAGTATTTAATGTATAGCAGGGATCATAATAATAATAATAATTGAGTTCTTACCAGTAGCCTTTTTCTCACTTTCCAGCTGCAAGTTTGCACAACTCCAGAAGTTCTGTGAACTTATGGCTGCAATCGAAGCAATTCTGATAATCGATCTTCAAATATTTGAGTGCTTATACTCTACCAGGTTGTAATTCTTCTGTGCTTTAATTCATAGGGATTGAATTTAAATTCTGCAAAAGAGAATAACCAATTTGTGTTTATGGATGGAATGAGTTTTATTTTGAAGAGTTTGGATTCAGAGCATTTGTCACAATCTCATGATTTAAAAAAGTTGGTTTTCACTTAACTTATTATTTCAGTACAGACAGAAATAGCATCTTTTATGTGTTCCTAATTGGTTAAATATCTAATTCCTAATGATGTCACGCTTACTGGAGAGATGCTGTGAATATATAATTTTTTTAAGTTTAGAAGCCTTTGTCAAACTCTCTGTCTTTTTCTATTTTCAAACTTACAAGTTGAACAAGTTGCTTATTTGATATATATATATCCCTATATTCTAGATTATATGGAAATATAGTGTCAACTTTGGAAGAAATGAATAAAATGCCGACATTACTTATTTTGGATGATATTAATGTTCTTTTAAATGCTGGCATTGATGCAGAAAGTGTTGCAGATTTCATGCACCACTGCAATTGTTTGACTAATTTCATTACAAACGTGAGTATCTTTTCACACAATAATTCCATGAAAAGCATTTATTTGAAATATCAAGGAATCACTAGCTGAATTACATTTGTGCTATGAAAATTTTGCCAGTTATTTTTTGCGCAATGCTATTATTTGGCATTAAAATAGTTTCATATAGCTGGACACATGAAGCTTATTTACTGGAAGAGGTATTTGTTTTTTGGCAAATTGTTTTAAATTTTATTTTCCAGCCCTTAAGTTTTCTGGCCTTGCTTCATTGTGACAGTGACGTAATAGACGATGATGTAATATATTTACGCAATCAGCTGAAGTATTATGCAACCATCCAATTCAATGTGAGGGGACTGGAAACTGGATATTCGAAAGATGTTCACGGCGAGGTAACTAACACACGTGACCTTGCTATTCCTCCATAGTCCATGCCATGTAGAGATAGGATATTGGATAATCTAGAGTGCTAACGTAGCGGCGGATACCAGGGTTGCCTTTATAGCGCGTGAAGCAAAAATTTCCAACCAGCCAACCTCCAACAAAATGGCAGAAAATAATCTGCAGCTAGTACTATCACGTTTTGAAGTCAAAGTACATTGATAATTTCAATTAAAAACCTCAAAGAATCATTCTAATCTAAGTAAATTTCATTTTTCTGAATAGTTATGGTTGGTTTCACAATATTAATACATTTCAACAATTTATTATCCTTCATTTGTGCAAGTTCATAGGCCTAAAGCATCTCTCCGAGGGCGGAAAGGATGAGCCTCGTTAGCACTCTATATTACCTTATATCCCACCTCTATGTTTTCAGCAGAATTATGACCTAATATTACCTTCATGTGGTTGATACATGAAAATTTTCAGCCCGTTTGGCCGAGATGAAAATCCCAGCCCGTTTGATAAAAGCGGGCTGAGATTTCAGCTCGGCAAACCGGGCTGAAACTTTATCATGTAATCGCAACTTTGTTTTTACAACGCTTTAACCGTACCACCGAGCTGAAATTTCAGCCCGGCTGAAGTTACAAACGGGCTGAAAGCTCTCATATAATCAGGCCCTTAGAGCCGTGGTCTATATAAGGTACTGCGCATGCACACCCACCTTTACGGCCACTCTAACCCTAGCCCTAACCCTAATCCTCCATCTACCCCTAACCCCAAGCCAGCATCCACCGTTCTGAAGGCTACACGTCATAGGGCCTACTGCGCAGTGGTCTATATATGGTACTGCGCATGCACACCCACCTTTACGGCCATTCTGACCCTAGCCCTAACCCTAATCCTCCATCTACCCCTAACCCCAAGCCCAGCATCCACCGTTCTGAAGGCCATACGTCATAGAGCTTCCTGCGCAGTGGTCGATATATGGTACTGCGCATGCACACCCACCTTTACGTCCATTCTTACCCTAGCCCTAACCCTAATCCTCCATATACCTACAACCCCAAGCCCAGCATCCACCGTTCTGAAGGCTACACGTCATAGAGCCTCCTGCGCAGTTGTCTTTGTTTGGTACTGCGCATGCACACCCACCTTTACGGCCATTCTGACCCTAGCCCTAACCCTAATCCTCCATATACCTCCAACCCGAAGCCCAGCATCCACCGTTCTGAAGGCCATACGTCATAGAGCTTCCTGCGCAGTGGTCGATATATGGTACTGCGCATGCACGCCCACCTTTACGGTCATTCTAACCCTAGCCCTAACCCTAATCCTCCATATACCCCTTACCCCAAGCCCAGCATCCACCGTTCTGAAGGCCATACGTCATAGAGCTTCCTGCGCAGTGGTCTATATATGGTACTGCGCATGCACACCCACCTTTTCGGCCATTCTGACCCTAGCCCTAACCCTAATCCTCCATCTACCCCTAACCCCAAGCCCAGCATCCACCGTTCTAAAGGCCATACGTCATAGAGCTTCCTGCGCAGTGGTCGATATATGGTACTACGCATGCACACCCACCTTTACGGCCATTCTAACCCTAGCCCTAACCCTAATCCTCCATATACCTCCAACCCGAAGCCCAGCATCCACCGTTCTGAAGGCCATACGTCATAGAGCTTCCTGCGCAGTGGTCGATATATGGTACTGCGCATGCACGCCCACCTTTACGGTCATTCTAACCCTAGCCCTAACCCTAATCCTCCATATACCCCTTACCCCAAGCCCAGCATCCACCGTTCTGAAGGCCATACGTCATAGAGCTTCCTGCGCAGTGGTCTATATATGGTACTGCGCATGCACACCCACCTTTTCGGCCATTCTGACCCTAGCCCTAACCCTAATCCTCCATCTACCCCTAACCCCAAGCCCAGCATCCACCGTTCTAAAGGCCATACGTCATAGAGCTTCCTGCGCAGTGGTCGATATATGGTACTACGCATGCACACCCACCTTTACGGCCATTCTAACCCTAGCCCTAACCCTAATCCTCCATATACCCCCAACCCCAAGCCCAGCATCCACCGTTCTGAAGGCTACACGTCATAGAGCCTACTGCGCAGTTGTCTTTGTATGGTACTGCGCATGCACACCCACCTTTACGGCCATTCTGACCCTAGCCCTAACCCTAATCCTCCATATACCTCCAACCCCAAGCCCAGCATCCACCGTTCTAAAGGCCATACGTCATAGAGCCTCCTGCGCAGTTGTCTTTGTATGGTACTGCGCATGCACACCCACCTTTATGGCCACTCTAACCCTAGCCCTAACCCTAATCCTCCATCTACCTCTAACCCCAAGCCCAGCATCCACGGTTCTGAATACTACACGTCATAGAGCCTACTGCGCAGTGTTCTATATATGGTACTGCGCATGCACACCCACCTTTACGGCCACTCTAACCCTAGCCCTAACCCTAATCCTCCATCTACCCCTAACCCTAAGCCCAGCATCCACCGTTCTGAAGGCCATACGTCATAGAGCCTCCGGCGCAGTTGTCTTTGTATGGTACTGCGCATGCACACCCACCTTTACGGCCACTCTAACCCTAACCCTAACCCTAATCCTCCATCTACCCCTAACCCCAAGCCCAGCATCCACCGTTCTGAAGGCTACACGTCATAGAGCCTACTGCGCAGTTGTCTTTGTATGGTACTGCGCATGCACACCCACCTTTACGGCCATTCTGACCCTAGCCCTAACCCTAATCCTCCATATACCTCCAACCCCAAGCCCAGCATCCACCGTTCTAAAGGCCATACGTCATAGAGCCTCCTGCGCAGTTGTCTTTGTATGGTACTGCGCATGCACACCCACCTTTATGGCCACTCTAACCCTAGCCCTAACCCTAATCCTCCATCTACCTCTAACCCCAAGCCCAGCATCCACAGTTCTGAATACTACACGTCATAGAGCCTACTGCGCAGTGGTCTATATATGGTACTGCGCATGCACACCCACCTTTATGGCCACTCTAACCCTAGCCCTAACCCTAATCCTCCATCTACCCCTAACCCCAAGCCCAGCATCCACAGTTCTGAATACTACACGTCATAGAGCCTACTGCGCAGGGGTCTATATATGATACTGCGCTTGCACACCCACCTTTACGGCCACTCTAACCCTAGCCCTAACCCTAATCCTCCATCTACCCCTAACCCCAAGCCCAGCATCCACAGTTCTGAATACTACACGTCATAGAGCCCACTGCGCAGTGGTCTATATATGGTACTGCGCATGCACACCCACCTTTACGGCCATTCTGACCCTAGCCCTAACCCTAATCCTCCATATACCTCCAACCCCAAGCCCAGCATCCACCGTTCTGAAGGCCATACGTCATAGAGCCTCCTGCGCAGTTGTCTTTGTTTGGTACTGCGCATGCACACCCACCTTCACGGCCATTCTGACCCTAGCCCTAACCCTAATCCTCCATATACCTCCAACCCCAAGCCCAGCATCCACCGTTCTGAAGGCCATACGTCATAGAGCCTCCTGCGCAGTTGTCTTTGTATGGTACTGCGCGTGCACACCCACCTTTATGGCCACTCTAACCCTAGCCCTAACCCTAATCCTCCATCTACCCCCAACCCCAAGCCCAGCATCCACCGTTCTAAAGGCCATACGTCATAGAGCTTCCTGCGCAGTGGTCTATATATGGTACTGCGCATGCACACCCACCTTTTCGGCCACTTTACCCTAGCCCTAACCCTAATCCTCCATATACCCCTTACCCCAAGCCCAGCCTCCACCGTTCTGAAGGCCATACGTCATAGAGCTTCCTGCGCAGTGGTCGATATATGGTACTACGCATGCACACCCACCTTCACGGCCATTCTAACCCTAGCCCTAACCTAATCCTCCATCTACCCCTAACCCCAAGCCCAGCATCCACAGTTCTGAATACTACACGTCATAGAGCCTCCTGCGCAGTTGTCTATATATGGTACTGCGCATGCACACCCACCTTTACGGCCACTCTAACCCTAGCCCTAACCCTAATCCTCCATCTACCCCTAACCCCAAGCCCAGCATCCACAGTTCTGAATACTACACTTCATAGAGCCTCCTGAGCAGTTGTCTATATATGGTACTGCGCATGCACACCCACCTTTACGGCCACTCTAACCCTAGCCCTAACCCTAATCCTCCATCTACCCCTAACCCCAAGCCCAGCATCCACAGTTCTGAATACTACACGTCATAGAGCCTACTGCGCAGTGGTCTATATATGGTACTGCGCATGCACACCCACCTTTACGGCCACTCTAACCCTAGCCCTAACCCTAATCCTCCATCTACCCCTAACCCTAAGCCCAGCATCCACCGTTCTGAAGGCCATTCGTCATAGAGCCTCCGGCGCAGTTGTCTTTGTATGGTACTGCGCATGCACACCCACCTTTACGGCCACTCTAACCCTAGCCCTAACCCTAATCCTCCATATACCTCCAACCCCAAGCCCAGCATCCACCATTCTAAAGGCCATACGTCATAGAGCCTCCTGCGCAGTTTTCTTTGTATGGTACTGCGCATGCACACCCATCTTTATGGCCACTCTAACCCTAGCCCTAACCCTAATCCTCCATCTACCCCTAACCCCAAGCCCAGCATCCACCGTTCTGAAGGCTACACGTCATAGAGCCTACTGCGCAGTGGTCTATATATGGTACTGCGCATGCACACCCACCTTTACGGCCACTCTAACCCTAGCCCTAACCCTAATCCTCCATCTACCCCTAACCCTAAGCCCAGCATCCACCGTTCTGAAGGCCATACGTCATAGAGCCTACTGCGCAGTGGTCTATATATGGTACTGCGCATGCACACCCACCTTTACGGCCACTCTAACCCTAGCCCTAACCCTAATCCTCCATCTACCCCTAACCCTAAGCCCAGCATCCACCGTTCTGAAGGCCATACGTCATAGAGCCTCCTGCGCAGTTGTCTTTGTATGGTACTGCGCATGCACACCCACCTTTACGGCCACTCTAACCCTAGCCCTAACCCTAATCCTCCATCTACCCCTAACCCCAAGCCCAGCATCCACCGTTCTGAAGGCTACACGTCATAGAGCCTACTGCGCAGTGGTCTATTTATGGTACTGCGCATGCACACCCACCTTTACGGCCATCTGACCCTAGCCCTACCCTAATCCTCCATATACCCCAACCCCAGCCCAGCATCCACCGTTCTGAAGGCCATACGTCATAGAGCCTCCTGCGCAGTTGTCTTTTATGTACTGCGCATGCACACCCACCTTGATGCCACTCTAACCCTAGCCCTAACCCTAATCCTCCATCTACCCCTAACCCCAAGCCCAGCATCCACCGTTCTGAAGGCTACACGTCATAGAGCCTACTGCGCAGTGGTCTATATATGGTACTGCGCATGCACACCCACCTTTATGGCCACTCTAACCCTAGCCCTAACCCTAATCCTCCATCTACCCCTAACCCCAAGCCCAGCATCCACCGTTCTGAAGGCCATACGTCATAGAGTCTCCTGCGCAGTGGTCTATTTATGGTACTGCGCATGCACAGCCACCTTTTCGGCCACTCTAACCCTACCCCTAACCCTAATACTCCATCTACCTCTAACCCCAGGCCCAACATCCACCGTTTTGAAGACTATACGTCATAGATCCTTCTTTGCAGTAGCCTTTATATGTTGCTGCGCATGCTTTCATCTTTAGGCCACACTAGCCTTAACTCGAACCTCAATCTTCATGCCAGGCCCTGTGCGACACTTTGAATGCATCATCATAGAGATTGGATATAGGATTATCTAGAGTGCTACGGCCGCCTTTAAAGTATTATGTTCTGATCATTTCACTGAATAGTTATGGTTGGTTTTACAATGTCAATACTATTTCAAGACATTATTGTCTTTCATTTGATGAATTTGATGGGCCTAAACATCTCTCAGAGGGTGAAGGTGAAAGGGTTTCGATGTATCAAGTTAACGAAAATGGCTGCCATTGGACAGTGAGATGGTGTGTGGAGCGGTGTGGAGGGTGAGCTTCTTTAGCACTCGAGGTCATTTTATGTCTTATCTATGGTTGGTCATTATGACATTGAAATGGATATATGTATATTAAACCTATTGGGTGGCAAGCGAATTAGGGGTAATGGTGTTAGGTTCTATTGCTTATTGTAATGTAATGTAATGCAATGTAATGTCCCTAAAATGTTCGTGCTTATTTTGTAGGTTGATTTGAAGCGTAAAAATCCGAATGATATTCATGTAATTGAAGCGGAAACTAAAACAATGCAGTATAAATTACACGAGAAAGGCGTTAATTTTTTTCCTGTTGGGACATCAGCTGCCGTTTTATAGCCACCATCAATTTTGTTGTCAATCGAGTTGTTATGGAGGACACTGATCAAACCCGGCTCTAGCAAGAGACAAGACCCAAAGACAATAAGAACTGTAGTTGTTATAGTAATTGTCACTGTGTCTATTATTCGAATGTCAAGCTGGGGCACTGCCCCTTAACTCCCTGTAGCTATGAGCCTTGGAAATTAGATACAAGCTGGTAGGCCGCTTTTCCTCTCTGAGATGGTTTGGGAATTTATAAATAAGTTGTCCAGTTTGAGTTACTTAATGCTAATCTAAAGACTTGTTAAAACCAGGATTAGAAATTTCGTGCACCTAATTAAGGAATCAAATTTTCTTATGGCCCGGTTTAAACAGCTTCACAAAGGCGAGAAAAATCAATTATTTAACCGAATACAATGAATGCTTTTTCTGATCTGCGCATTAACAGTCTTATTGTATACTGCAACCCGTTGTAACCTTGGATATAAATGATAATAGCGAAACGTGCGGTCTGTCATATCTCTCATTCATTTTATTTTTGATTAATACACATAAAGAACTTCATTGAATAATGGTTTTTTGTTGGGATATTTATCTCGCTGGCAACCATAGAATTGAGAGGATCTCTTAATTCTATGCTGGCAACGTTCATTGGTTGATGACGTAATTCGTGTTCATTTCGCACGGAAATTATTTGTATTTGAGAAGGGGCAAATGACAATGCTGTCTCACTTTCGTCAGGTTGTCTGATCTTCGTCGTCCTGTACTCCGTACTGTTCTCGATAATCGAAAATTTTGGAAATATACGAGAGTTCAGGACAAAACAGAAAAACCTGTACAACAATCATTATTTTGACGAAGTTTTAACGCATTTTTATTTGGCCTGTTGAAGTTTGGATGACCTTTTTCTAACCGAAAAGCCACCAAAGTTTTCCTGTTTACCTGATAACTTATTTGGAACAAAAGAAAGAAATTTGGTAAGTTTGAGAATCCTTGACACATAGCGAAGAACTTTCAAGCTGCCAAAGAATTATAAAATTTATCGACTTTGGCAAAAATAGATTCTGTTAAATAACTTTTCAATTTGGTTTGTTTTCTTGTGTGCTCTTCCTATCAGCTGTTGTCTGTTGAGCGAAACAAAGATCAATATTGATTTATTTTGTTTAAACAAGGCTTACATGTGATGCTAAATGGTAGTAACACAATTGTACCTTGTAACATTGAACATTCATTAACGAATGAAGAAAAATATTCTCAACAAGAAAACAAGCAACCGGGTGAAGGAAAATTGAGTGAAGAAAATCTTGAAAACAAAATGTGTCCTTCAGCACGTTGTAGAAAATGTGTACAACACGATAACAATGGTGGAACCGACAGAATTTGCCTCGTTGAAGACCAAGAAGAACTAAGGTTAAAAAACATATCGAAGTCACTACAAAGAATACATTCACTTCAAGAAAATATCAGAAAAGAACTCGATTCAGCAAAAATGGCTATGAGTAGCAAACTTAGAAATAACGAGAATGTTTTTCGAATCCTTTCATCAGATATGAAAGAAATATCAAGAATGGTTGAACTGGTACGTTTGATCAATGAAAAAATGGATGTTCAGAGTCCAAGGATGGCGAAAGTTGTGCAGAAAGATGACTGATTTATAGATTATGATGAATTCTATGCATATGATAGATGTTTTTAATTGAAGATAAATTTACTTCTTTAAGTGAGGTATGGTTAACTCGTTTAATTATTTATTAAATGCTATGTAGATTCAGCGTAGATTCTCAGCTGGAGTGTAGATCATGAGTTTTTTCCTTTAACTTATCTTTTGAGGATATTTTGTAAATAATTTTATATTAATTTCAAGCCAATTTTCAGTGCTGACGAAGACGATTTTGTGTTCGTGTCTCAAAATTAAAATTTAACCTCAGAGGAGTTGGTGTTTGAGCAAGAATTCTAAAGGGGGTATACCACCAGGGAGACAGTCCAATGATGTACATAGAAAATATTCATTGCTCTCTTTCTTTTCCTGCAATCCGCTTTACAGATATTCAAAGGAGGGCAAAGGCATTCAAAGCACTGTGATCCAGAGCTAAATACATAACTTAACACAAACTAGCGCCGAGTCGAATAAATAAATAAATTATTACATTACATAATTTTCAACCAACAACAACAACAACCATTCAAGACCCAATGCCACTTTCTCTGCCTCGTTTGGAAACAAGAAGAAAACGAAAACGAAACATATATGGCGGGAGATTGACGCCCACTTTTCCAGGAATGAAATGTTCCTGAATTTGGTACTTCTTCAACCAAGAGAACAATACCAATACAAAACCTTTGTGCGTGAAGAGGAGGCTGGACATTAATGGCTACCGTTCTTAGGCCACTCTGCGCTGCAAAACAATTCATCCTTTCTGTATTTACAGTTTCAATTTCAACTTTCAATCTGGAATATTCTGTTACGTTTAGGTTTTTATACATTTCATACATACGTTTGTGTTTTATGTAATGGAATCCCAAAGCGATTTTCAGCCTCTAGCATCGGGTGAAGCAACCGGAGGAGAGCAACAGTTGGGACAATCAGCAACAACGGTATATATTATGTCTTTCTATTTTCCCAACAAAAAGCGTTATGTTAATATAAATAAAATAACGAATGAGAATTACGCTTTTTAAATCACGGTTTTCAGTTTTCTTTTTTTTTTATAGAAGTTTCGCGGCTCTGCTAAAAAGAGTTATTTAAAAGAAAAAAGAGAACGAACACGCACTGATGCTCGGATGATTTCACGCCTCGATAAAATGGTCATAAATTTACAACCGTTTGTTGATTTGCTGTAATATCGGAGAATACTAACTATTTTTATTTTATTTTATTTTTGTTGTTATATTGCAGATGAAAGAATGGAAGATAAAAACAGAAATGCCAGCAGTTGCTTTGGCATTATGCAAAGACAAGAGTGGCAATCTGCAGATTAAATACATGGGTAATTTCATTATTTGTTTTGAATTATTTTGAGGCAAAGCAATCACTTGTATAGTTTGACCAAACTCAGGACAAAGTTTTCTGGCAGTTTTGTAGCTGATTTGTTATTAATGCTAAATAGCAAACTGAATAACATAATCTTTACATCTTTAACTTTACAATTGAAATGTGCATCTAGGTGATCCTTGCTTTGCTGAATTTGCTGAGCATCCTGTAGTGATGCAGCAGTTTAAGCAAGTGGCACTAAAGTGCATGAATATGCCAACTCAAATATCGTCAGATGATGCCAGTACCATCAACAACAAGTATGTATAGGAATTTAAAGTTTAGATGAATATGTTCCCAGCATAATGTATTTATGGCTGATATATTTATGTGTGTGTTTTTAGGAGTTGATCAAATTGTTATAAAATCATTAATGGAGGATGCTCAGAGCTTTCATATTGATGATAAAAGATCATTGATTTGCAAGCTTGTATTGGGCAATGGTATAACATTTGTTTTTGTAGCATGCTAACTTTTTTGTAGCATATGGAATTTTCTAATTAATGTTTATAGATGGTTTAACCTATGTATTTGTTTTTAAGATATCATGAAACACAATAAATGGCAGAGTGATCATAGACCAGTTTGGTGGCCAGCAGATATACATTTTGCCTCCCCAAATAGTTGTCCACGCTTTTGTGTTGAAATATTAGACAAAATTCTAGAGAGTGCACAGGAGTATTTTGCTGGCCACCAAAGTGTGTTGGAATATGAGATGCCGAGAACACACTCAAGAATCAGAAGTAGAGGAGCAAGGACTCACTGAAGATGTTGTTGTTGGAGAAGTTGAAGAAGTAAGGGGTGCAGAAGTTCACACAACTGTTGACTCAGTACAAGATAGTGAACAAAGTAATAGCCAGCAAGGTTTTGTTTCAAGACAACCTGTATTGCTGACTGATATGCCCTGTTTTCAGGTTGGCTTACTTGCTTATTTGCAAGTTCATAAATACATTTTTTCAGTTAATCAAACCAAATATTGAATTTCTTACTGCATGAGGTCTAATTATTTTTATTACAGAATTTTACATGGAATCCTGCTGATTGTAAGTCGCTTATGCTTCAATTAGCTGGCTGTCCTACATTTTCTGAGCTGAAGAATTTGCTGGCTAGTTTACCTTCTTCACAAGTGCCTCCCAGAGATAACAACATCAGAAGCAAACA